>VYZU01087087.1:23472-91605 GCA_013401355.1 Ceyx cyanopectus | reverse complement strand
CCTCTAAAGCACAACTACATTGGTGTATTTTGATCATCCCCATCTTTAAAGTTTTTGGTGAGATGAGGCAGGCTCTGGAATAAGAGGTACATTTAAAGAAAGAACATTTAATCTTTAAACCCAAAATCTTTATAATCTCTGCCCTCTAATAACTATTTAAATTTAATTTATCATTCGGTGTCTGTCTTCAGTGCTCAAGGCAGGTGGTAGATGGCAAACTGCAACCAAGAACACTTTTTATTGGGAAGGAGCCTTCCTGCAGCTTGTAGAGAAAATCACAGAATCACAGAATGTTAGGGGTTGGAAGGTACAAACAGGGAGACAATACCTAAGTAGGATGGGCATAGAGAGGGAGAGGGATAAGGACAGCGATGGAGTCAGGGATAGGGATGGGGATGAATCACAGAATCACAGAATGTTAGGAATTGGAAGGGACCNCTTAAACCTCTTGTGCTCCAACTTGCACCCATTGCCTCTCATCCTGCCATTGGATGACATTGAGAAGAGTCTGGCTCCATCCTCTCTACACTCACCCTTAGCATATTTATAGACATTGATGAGGTGTGTCCCCCCCAGTCTCCTCCAGTCTAAAGAGCCCCAGCTCTCTCAGCCTCTCCTCAATCAGAAGGATGAGCACATGCTTCTTCTGACAGACGTGATAAGACACTGGCTGAGCTTAGGTGACACCTCATGTGCCTGAGGGAAGATTGGAGGAAATTGCCCTAGAGGTCTCAGTGCAGGGGTGAAGATCAGGTTCTCCCCCATGCACCCAGAGCTGTTCCCCCTGCCCCTGTACAGCCTCTGTTGCTGGAAGGAGCTCAGGGCTCATTTCTCCAAACAGCTTCTCACTCAGCACCTACCTGCTCTTGGTACCACCATTCCACCCACTTCAGACACTGGGTAATTTTGAAGTGAATTCTCAATTCATGTGCAGATAGCACGTCTTCTTAGTTATTTATTTCGCATGATCCACCAAGAGTTAAAGGAGAAGAAAACATTTGGCTTTTAGTGGTTTACAAAGCCTCATTACAGCTGAAATAAAGTAACCACTAAATCTTGTGTGGTTACAGAGGTCACTGCTGTTCTGGCATGGTGGCGCCGATTTCAAGGCAGGAATTTTATTTTCCTCCCAGGAAAAGCACGCACAAAGTTGAAGGGATGACAAGGGGCTGCCTGGCCAGGCAGCAGCAGGAAGCACAAGGGCTCTTTCATACTGTGAGATGGCTGGAGGGCTCTGACACATGTGACCCCCTCAAGAGACCTCAGCTGGCAGCAGTGGCACTCGCATGCTGCTCCCCTCTGGAACTGGGACAACGTGCCGTGTTACCCTGACACTCAAAGCTTTGGACTCATTGCTTTGGCTGGGGAGTTTGGAGGGCTCTGAAACTTTCCTGGCTATCCTGTGAAATAAGTAGGTATTACTTGACTGTGTGCAGGAGTGGAGGCAAGCCAGGAAAAGACCCAGCCTCCTGACAGCAGTTTTTCAAAATGTCAGAATCTGGGGATGCTTTTGGATACACCAGGTACTGGGTGCACATTTCTAACCACTGCACCAGGACCAATCAAAGCTGTGGGTCTGTCAGTTCCCTGAACCAACTGTAAGACCATTCATGATCATAGAATCATAGAATCATTTTGGCTGGAAGATCATTGCCTCAGCACTGCCAGGGCACCACTAAACTGTGTCTCTCAGCACCACATCTCCGCAGCTTTGAAATCCCTCCAGGGATCATGGAGACTCCACTGCCCTGGGCAGGCCTGGACAACCCAGGGCAATAAATTCTTCCTCAGCTCCAACCTAAACCTCTCCTGGGCAGCTTGAGACCATTTCCTCTTGTCCTATCATGATGCAGATAAAGAAGCTGAAGCCTGAGGTCAAGTACCCATGGACAGTCAGAATCTGACCCCAGGAGCTGACGCATCCAGTGATTTGCGGTCTGGACAGAAGCCGAAGTTTGAAGAAAATTTTCTTCCCAGCTGGTATGTATTAATAGCTCTATACTGGATATCCCACAGCAGTGAGGTGAAATATTGCATTTCCACAGGGAAGATGGGAGAGGACAGAGCAGGACAGAGACTAGCCAGGCAGTCCCAGACAGTGGAGTTTATAACCATCAGCGCTTTTCTTTTTGGGCTGCTGGTGATTCTTAACAAGGCTGAAGGTTGGGAGAGCAGAGGCTGATGACCCAACTTGCAAAGCTCTGGTCCACACAGAGATGCTCAGGAAAAAGCAAATTAAAGACAAATTAAATTCCAATGAAAGTTGGTACAGACTTTCATTCAGATTTAAAATGGCCTTAATTCAATTTCTTACATCACATGCCAAGTGAATCAAGTCAAGCTGAATCAATGGCATTTGAATTCTGAATGAAGAGGTCTGCTTGGAGTTTCAGGGTGGCTGAACTGATCTGCTCTAAATTCACACCTTTAATTAACTGGAATTAATTTTCCTGAGTGTTGTTACATGCAGACAGAGCCTTGCTTGATTTAAAAAGCAAACTCCAGACCCAGCTTCTTTCCATTCACTTCTGTTCAGCGTGCCACCAGCATAGCAAATTCAATGAAGCTGATTTATTTAATAAGTGTACTATAACAAATTAAATTAAACACATTTAATACAAACAGATGATGCACCTCATTTAAATGTTAGCTTCTTAATTAATTCCTGGCAATTGTGTTTGGCCCTTTTATTGGCTTCCTAGTGCAAAGTGGTAGTAAAGTTACTTAACACACGCACTCAATTACTGGTCTCAGGTTATACAACCTTCCTCCTTCTCCTCCATCTGGGCTTTACAGGGAGGTGAGTTTGTTCCCAGTGCAATCAGCACCACGGCTATGAAGCAACTGCCTGCCTGGTACCAGGAGAGCAAGGCTGCTGCGGCAGAAAGAAGCATGGGCTGGATTTACAGTGGCTGCTCAGCAGGCGGGTGCAGAGGTCAGAATGTTTAGAGCTGCCTGCAGAGCCCTGGGGCACTGGGTTGGGGGGTTTCAAGGCAGCGCTGGTTGCTGCTCCCAACGGAGTGAATTCAGCCATTGTCAGGACTTTGGTAACAGGAGAAGCAGGGACACAGAAGCTGCTGGGGTTTGAGAGCAGCTCATGCGCCTTGTGAAGGTTTTGGGAGAGTCACAAGGCTCATGTAAGGTGGAGCTGGGATTTTTGTGTTGGCTCCTGATTTCCCTGGGATGCTCCAGGTCATGCAGAGTGTCAGGGACATCAGCTCTCTGCTCTTACATCTCTGAGAGGGAGTTTGGGGCTAGCTTTGCACTGGGAGTGGGCAACACCAGATTGAGGCTTTAGTCTGCAAAGAATCTGATGTGAGTGCTGTTCCTTCATGCCGCTGACATTCTGTTGACGCAACCTTTGATTTACAGCTGTGGAAGCTGCAGCAGGTTCCGTGTAATCTACGTCAGCATCCTTATGGAGAGAGAAGAAAAGCCAAGCAGTTGGAACGCTGGGCAGCTGAAGATGACATTGCTGGTCACAGGAGGAGAGCTGTCCACCCCTGAGACACTTTGTTTTGAAAACAACCATCCAGCTTTAATTGCCAATCTTATTTTCTTACTTTCTTCTGAAGACATAACGCTCTGTTCTCATTGCTGTTTTCACTGGCAGCACTCCACCTAATGCAAGGTTCAAGAGAGGAATACAATTTCTTGACCTTCTGTATCTCATTTGTTTGGGCATCATTTCTGACTAATCCCCCGTTAATTACTTTAAGATGATGGCTTCCACAAATGAAAGAGCACCTTTGTGCTTGCTGTATTTTAGTGCTTGCATATCATCGTTGAGAAACACAACTCTGTTAGTAGATGAAATATAACAAGTAGGTTTGGCCTTTGCTTCCCTTGGGAGATGCTTTACCACCAAGCAAGCTATTGGCTCCTGTGGTGTGGGTGTGTCAATCAGGGTTTTTCTCTTCATTATAGGTTTTGGCAGTTGTTCTGTTTTGTCAGTTGTTTTTGTTTTGCTTTGTTTTGGTTTTTTTTTTTAATCTTTTTTTGTTGCTGTTTGTTTGTTTGTTGTTTTGTTTTTAGTTTAACAAATAGTTTCCAAAAACCTTGTTTTGGATTAAAAAGACATATGAAAACTTGGTATTCTTCACTAGAAAAGAACATAATTTTTTGGCCAGTCCAATGCAAAAATACATCAGCTCCGCAACATGAACTTCTGCTGTTTAGTCTGAAGGGCTAAAGCTACTAATAAATAGCAACAGCATATTACAATTTCTTTAAGGCACATGCACTTAGGAAAGGCACAAGGCCATGCAATGCTGCTCTACTTGTTTCTGTCTTACTTCTTTGTGGTAAAAAAGTCCTAAACCAGCTTCCTGACCAACACCTACCAATGTGCTGATTACTGAAAAATTAAGAGAGGAACTTTAATGAGGCTAAAAGGAATACAATGCAGCACATATAGTGGAAATGAAGTGATTGACATCGTTTAAATTTTGAAAAACTTTCATTTTCAATTAGCTTACATGAGTTAGCATAATGTTCTAGGAAATAGATTATTTCCAGGGTGCAGATGTGTTTTTCTTGGTACTTGGGACACTGCGGCTACTTGAGATGAGTAGCTGTTATAATTAGCTGCAGGACACTCATATGTTGCATAGGAAAGTACTTCCTTAGCATGGCAATCTGCCTTCTTTAGTATCTTGCTCTTAATTCTGACTATTTTGTAACAGCTTAATTACAAGTATCTTCACCAAAGCCATTGGAGTAAGAAGTCTGTGGAAATACAAGTGAAATGTGGACCACAGCATTTATTCAGAGAGCAAACTGAAACTGTGTGCTTTCCATAAATATCACATAAATGCTGGACTGTTGTCACAAAGATGTTCAGATGTTATTGGTCTGTTCTTCATTAACTTTCCCCCTCTGAATTAGGGAACTTGTGTAGCCAAGTTCTCCTTCTGAGGGTATGCAGGAACCCCCTGTGTCCCCAGGTAAGTGATGCTTTCCCGAGTCACAATAACTTGGATGTGATCACAGACCCTTTGAAGAAGCAGCTCAGGAAACATCTCAAAATAGCCCCTGACACCCTTGTTCCAGCCTTGGAAGAGCCAGAGTAAATTCTCTCTAAGGCCAGTGACCTGCCACAGCCAGTTAGCATGGCTTCATTTTAACTGTCTTTTGTAATTACGGTGACTGAAGCTACTCTTACCTCGATCATCCATGGTCAGTGTGTAATGAAAAAACCTTCTAGTGTTCTCTGCAAAGGAGAAAATACATTTGAATATGTAATATCCATATTAATTATATTATATTATATTATATTAATTATATTAAATGAAAAATACTAAGAAATATCATCATAGATACAGGAGAGTTCCTAGATGTCTACAAACCATGGATAAAAGGATTATTCTAGGGCTGAGGAGTAATTCTGCTTTACATCTTTGGAGTACTTCATGAATTTCAGTTATTTAAACTCTACAGCATCCCTGCAAAGAACAAATCAAATTTCTAGGTGGGATAAATCATAAACCAGGAGGCCTGGTTAAAGAAACCATCCTTCTTCCCCTTGGGAACCTTGTTGGCAACGGTTGGACAGAGGGAGTGGAAATCCTGGAAATGAAAAGCAAATTAACTATTTCTCAGTAGGTTAGGGAAAAGGGAGAAGGTGACCTGGAGGTGCTGATTTCTTTCTTTGCCCTCATTTTCTTCTCCAACTCTCTTTCCCTCACACAGCTTCCCTGACTGAGAGTGTGAGCACCATAAAGGTGCTGTTACTGCCAAGGTGGGATTTCTCTATTCTTCCTTTAGACCACAGGGCTGAGAGAACACAGAGTAATTAATTTTGACTTACAGAAGCTGTATTAAATTGGATAGAAATGGGTGAAAATAGGATTAGGAATGGAGTTCAGCCAAGAGCAAACAGAATTAAAACTCTTTGAGAACAGGTCAACACAGCTGATACCTTCGATACAATGAAAGTAGACAGCTTGGGACATTTTTGACTAGTAGCGTCATGTCAGAAATTGTAACCTTCCTCATACCAAAGTAGATCAGAATTAAGAAACAAAAAGCATTGGGGTTTTTAAAATTTTTCTGTTGTTGGATTTCTGACTGCTCTTTCTGGCCTGAGCTTTCTGGCTTCCAAGGATTAATTTTGAAACAATTGTGCAGAACAAGCAAGAGTCTCTGTAGACCCCAACCTATCTAAATGTTCCCGGTGCTTTCAACACATGAACTGAAATCTAATTAGTATGGGATTGTGCTTGTCACAAATAATAAGAAATGGAAGGATCCTTCATGTGAAAACCAACTCCTCTCCCTGAAAATCCTTCTCACAAAGCCCAAAGACAAATCAGACTTGGGGCATTTGCTTCCATCAGCCAGGGGCTACAATTCAGTGGTACAAATTGGCATTACTCTGATGATTACAATCTCCATTAATGGTCAGGGGCATAGAAATACTTGGACTGGAGGCCCTGGCTTAATCCAGGGAAGCAGGACCCACTGCTCTGGCTGGGTTCAATCTCCAAATTTATTTGACCTCTCTAACACTGTTGGTAAAAGCCTTATGTGCATTTCCCATCACTTTGCTTTATCCCACTGTAAATCTCATAGTCTAAACTGGCCCAGGTCCTGACCCTCTTGTGCCACTGTGTAATGCCATCAAGTCAGTTCTTTTCTAACCCAAGGCTGCTGATACCAGGATTTACTGAGAAATACCTCTAAAAGATTAATGTCCAGCCTTTGTACAAGACTTTTCAGCTTCATACTAAGTACTTTGATGAACATCAACTAATGAACACAAAGCTTTACATTTCTCCTCTCTTTCTGGCTTTATTAAACAACACATCCATGGAAGCTGGAGGGTTTGTCAGTGTGTACAGTGGGCGCTGAATGTCCCCTTTCATGTGGGAATCCAATTTCTGCAGCTATCAGGAGCCGCACATAAACATGAATTTCAGTGTTTTCTCTGGGGTTTCCATGGTTGCTGGCACCAGTTTGTATCCTTGTTCTAAAGTAGATGCTCCACAAATGTGTTCTATTTGGGCTGAGGTAGCACATCATATTGTTAGGAAACCTCAGAATTTGTCTAGAGGAGCGATGACCCAGGGTCTGCATGGGGCCACCAGAGAGGGTAGGCACAGCCACTAACTTGGGGTCCATGTGGGGCCACCAGCGCGGGTGGGCACAGCCACTGCTCTGTAGCCACAGGAAGGGGCATCACCAGCTGTGGGGCTGCCCCAGCCTCTCTTTCTTGAAGTGCAGTGGCAACAGCTAACTGGGGATACTGGTGATCAGACAAATACAAGAGCATGAGTGAAAGGTTGAGGTGATAGATCTGGGAAAAACAACCTTGCTTTAAAAATCCCTCTGAAAACCAAGTCCCTAAACCAGATATGCAAAGCACTGAGTTGGGCTGCCTGAACTGAGTTGGGTTCCCAGCCTCCCTTCTGAGTGCCTTCTGATTGACAGAAACTTTCCTTTGTTACAGTATAATTCTGCAGGTGTTACATCACATCCCTGTCTGGGAAGATCAAAGCCAAGGCGCTGGCAAGCTCAGTCCAACACAGACTCATTTCTGCTCTAACCTACCCGAGCAGCCAAGCATGCAATATGCCAGAGGCACAGGCCATGGGGACAGTGAGGCTCTGCAGGGACCCACCATCACAACACAGCTCTTGAGAAAACCCAGGGGCTTCTCCAGAGCTGCTGTTTCGGAAGAGGGCACACGTCTGGGGAATGCTGAGCTCTGGTTCAGCATTCCTTTGCTGGGTGTTGCTCACTGATTTATGGCAGGCAGGAGTCCTACCAGGTCTGGAGACAGAGCACTGAGTTCTGCCTGCATTTGCTGGCTGCAAGTGAGGGGCAGGATTGTCCCAAAATTGCACAAACAGCAGACTTAGGGGGGTGGATCCAGGGTCAGAACTTGACTGCCACTGGCTTCTCTTGTGGCCCCTGACAAGTCACTCAGCCTGGTGGTCTCCAAGCTAAACATACACAGCAAGGATGTTGTACAGAGCAGGGATGTACAGATCAGGAATGTCATACAGAGCACAGATGTCACACTGGTTCCTGTGTGCCATGGGACATGCTGCTGAAGCAGGATACCCTGGAACATGAAGCAAATTCTCCCCTATGCCCAAACCAATTTTCAGCCCTCTCATTAAAAACTAGCCTCCAGTCTTGCACTGAAGAGGTGGCAGTTTCCATAATTCACTGATTTTGCTCTGGATCCTTGTGCAGAGCAGTCAGTTGGCCCCAGAAGCCAGATGTGCCATGCAGTAAAGTACACGGGGTTCATTCTCAGTTCCCACCATCTTGGAAGCAAACCCAGGTGCCTCCCCAGCACAACACAGTGTGGGTGACAGGACTCGACCCTTTTTTTTTTCTGCAAAACAAGAAGGGAAGTGGGGTGTTAATGCAATTTTTATTATTTTTTTTTTTAAATCTTGACAGCACCTCCTTACTGTAAGTCAATTTAGATCTCCATCAGCCCACTTTTCCTTCCTCTGTGGAAGGCAATTGTCTCCACATTGCCTCAATTTTGCTTTCTCCCTCTTCCTCCTCAGAAGGGAACAGTATCTCCTGCTTAGGCATGCATTCCTTTATAATAAGGTATTATGCCTCTATTTATATGCATCTTAGGTGCAATATGAGGCAGCTGCTGCTCTTCAGGGTGAGGAGCAGAAAATTAAATTCAGCCTGGAATGTGCGGGTACAGTGGGACATCTGCATCCAGACAGGGTCAGCCGTTCCCTTGCACATTTTTAACAGCAAGATGATGCTCCTTTCACTCTGGCTGGTCTGGCACTGTAGTCTGTTTGGGGACCTACCAGTTGCAGGTGAGCTGGGTGTGTAGAGCCAGGACTCTTGGAGTTCTCCTAGGTGGAGGTGATGATTGCAATGTACACGTGGGTCAAGGGATGATGTGTAAGCTCAGCGGGGTCAAGGCTCCTAAATTATTGCCCTGAGCAATGAATTCAGGATTTTGGATGCTCCCAAATGGCTGCATATTGTTTACATGCAGATGTCTGGGAGTCTTTCCTCTGCTCCCCCCTGCCTGATATCACTCCCTTGCTCTGCCATCCAACACTACCATGACAAATGCAACACAAGGATCCAGCTGGACTGAACTGAAAGGACTGGAGGACTGGAGGAAGGCCAGTGTCACTCTGGTCTTCAAAAAGGGCAAGAAGGAGAAGCCCGAAAACTATAGACCAGTGAGTCTTACCTCCATCTCTTGAAAAATAATGGAGAGGCTCATTCTTGAGGTCATCTCTAGGCACATGCAAGAGGAGAGGGTTATCAGGAGTAGTCAGCATGTATTTACTACTATTATTTTTAAGGGGAGGTCATGCTTGACTAACCTAATAGCCTTCTATGATATTGTAACTGGATGGATAGATACAGGAAGACCAGTAGGTGTAGTCGATCTTGACCTGAGCAAGGCTTTTGACACAGCCTCCCATAATATCCTTGTGGAGAAGCTCAGGACGTACAGGATGGAAGAACAGATAGTGGTGATCAATGGTGTGAAGTCCAGCTGGAGAGCTGTAACCAGTGGAGTCCCCCAGGGATCAGTGCTGGGTCCGGTCCTCTTCAACATCTTTATTAATGACATTGATGACAGGACAGAGTGTCTGCTCAGCAAGTTTGTTGATGACACGAAACTGGGATGATTGGTAGATATACCTGAAGGCTGTGCAGCCATCCAGCGAGACTTGGACAGGTTGGAGAACTGGGCAGGGCAGAACCAAATGAGGTTCAACAAGGGTAAGTGTAGAGTCCTGCATCTGGGTAAGAATAACAAATAACACCAGTACAGATTGGGAAATCAGCCTTATGGAGAAGGACTTGGGAGTCCTGGTGGACAACAAGTTCTCCATGGAGCAGCAATGTGTCCTTGTGGCCAGGAAGGCCAGTGGTACCCTGGGGTGCATCAAGAGAAGTGTGTCCAGCAGATTGAGTGAGGTTCTCCTCCCCCTCTACTCTGCACTGGTGAGACCTCACCTGGAGTATTGTGTCCAGTTCTGGGCTCTCCAGTTCAAGAGAGACGGGGATTTGCTCGAGAGAGTCCAATGAAGGGTTACAAGGATGATTAAGGGACTGGAACACATGCCTTATGAGGAAAGGCTGAGACACCTGGGGCTCTTTAGTCTGGAGAAGAGAAGACTGAGAGGGGATTTTATAAATGAGGGCTAAGTGTCAAGAGGAAAGTGTCAACCTCTTCTCACTTGTGCCCTGTGATAGGACAAGGGGAAATGGCTACAAGCTAGAACACAAGAGGTTCAGCCTTAACATGAGGAATAACTTCTTTACAGTAAGGGTCACAGAGCACTGGAACAGGCTTCCCAAGGGGGGTTGTGAAGTCTCCTTCTCTGGAGATTTTCAAGACTCGCCTGGATGCGTTCCTCTGTGACCTGAGTTAGATTATACTTAGATTATAATCCTGCCTGGCAGGGGGATTGAACTCAAAGATCTCCAAGGTCCCTTTCAACCCCTGATACTCTGTGATCTGTGATACTGTGAAATCATATGTTTTAGCAGCCCTTTTAGGATTAAGCTATTACAGCCCAGGCTGCTTAACTGCACCAATGTTCAATAATGATTTTCAAAGCAAGAGAGTCCCTGCCAGGGAGAGCTTGGTCCATCTTCAGCAGCAAGCAGCATTCACAGGATGAAACTATAGCTCTGCTCAGATGATAGGAAGTGACTCTGCTTTGCTGTTTGGTGTCTCCCCAGGTTGAAATCCTAACCTTGGCAAAGTCAGTGTGGTTTTTGCTGCTGACCTTAAAGTCTGCTATGCTTCTACCTGATCCTTTAGCTGCTACAGAGACCATGTTTCACCTGAAGTGTGACTTTGTCTTTCGAACCAACCAGCGATGATGAAAGAAACCTGTGAACCTTTCCTTTCCCACATTGCAATGTGGTGGAGGACTTCCTGGGAGGTTGCAAGATCCACACCTGCACCCCAGTTGGGGTTGGAGCATGAGAAAGGCAGTGCCAGGGCAGGGCAGCTGGGGCTCATCAGTGAGCTAATTAATAGCCCTGCAGGTGGTATGGGAGACCAGGGCTCCTCCTCCCTGGTGGGAAGAGGGCAGGTTGAGCAGAGCTCTGATATTAGTCCTTCCTCCCTGATTAGCTCTCATTCATCTTGTACTAATGAGCCTGAACTCTGAACTACCCCTCCCAGGAGAGAGGGTGATCTGCCTCTCTTGAGACTGATAGTGGGGGGATCTGTCTGGGAATGAGGGCTGGGTTATCTGCCTGTGTTCTCCTTCCTTGCTGTCTTTATTTGATGATCATAACACAGCCCAGCTGGTGAAGTGAGGGAAAGTGGCTGGCCTGTTTAATAGGTCACAGGAAAACATGTTCCAGCTTCCACCAGGAACCAGCAGATAGCCCCAGTTAACCCTTTTGGCACCTGCTGCTCCCTCTGGCATCATTTTGAGATGTTCCAGAGAAAGGATGTGGTAAATCAGTTTGGTGATGTCCTGTTTGGGGGATATGTAGTCATACATAGTATCATAGAGTCACAGACAGCTTTGGTTTGGAAGGGACCTTTCAAGCTCACCTTATCCATCTCCTCTTCAGGGAGAGCCCTGGCCAACCTTACCTGTAATGGTTCCAGGGATGGGCAACCTGGGCCAGGGTCTCACCACCTTCACTGTAAACAATTTCTTCTTTCACTCCAGTATAAACCTCCCTCTTTTAGTTTAAAGTTATTACTCCATGTCCTGTTGTAATAGGCCATGCTAAAAAGATTGTTCCTGTGGGACAAAGGAGTCCTACAGGGTTTTGTGTGGATATGTGCATCATCTGGCACAGCACCAACATGCTGCTCCTTGGTGAGGTGGTCCCTGCTCTGAGCTGTTTGCTACCTAATTAATGGAGAAGGCAAGAAGAGGGAGAGAGGAATTAATGGCTTGAGTTCAGGGTCTGTGATATTCAGGTGTGCTGTTTTGGGACCCATGAACTGAGAGAGGTACCCTGGCTGTCCAAAATGGTGAGAAAAATACTTCCTAGTTCATTCTGGTCCTTAAGAATCCTCATTTCACAGAATCACAGAATGTTAGGAATTGGAAGGGACCTAGAAGATCATCTAGTCCAACCCCCCTGCCAGAGCAGGATCACCTAGACCAAGTCACCTAGGAACACATCCAGGTAGGTCTTGAATGTCTCCAGGGAAGGAGACTCTACAACTTCCTTGGGCAGCCCGTTCCAGAGCTCTGTCACCCTCACTGTGAAAAAGTTTTTCCTTGTGTTGACCCTAAACCTCTTGTGCTCCAAGAGGTTTCCACTTCAGACTTTTAAATACCAACTTTCAGGAATGTTTTTGTTTTTAAAGGGATTAGTTTACAAAGAGCTCAAAATGCTGGATTTGTGTGATAAATAAGACCTAGCTTAGCAATGAGCCTAATCTTCTCATCTTTCCAGGAATGGAGACTCCCTTCAGCGCCCATCATCCAATTTTAACATTCCTGATGCAGAGGACCCAGAATCTGTGCCTGCCTTTTCTCTATGCCTTCTTCAGGAACTGCAAGCTGCAGACACCAGTAGGAGCGAGCTGGTAATTATTTGGGTGTGCTGCAAGTTCTCCATCACTTGAAGACTCTAAACCCAGGAGTTTTTCACAAAGATCTTCTACAACTCAGGGCTTATAAGCTTGGTGTGGAAAGGTATGTCCTGTATTATGTGTGAAGTCAGACTTGATGATCATAATGGCCCTGTCTGGCTGTAAGAGAATAACATCTCATGTGGGTTTTCCTTCTCTTTCATGTAGGAATATTCTCAAGGAAGACTAGCTGTGGAGGTGAAATGGCAGATCAACACTGAAGCAACAAACTGAGGCTGCAGGGAATGGCTCAGGGGGAAAAGCAAAGGGAAGATGTCTTTGTTACCAACCCAGCTGCAACTTCCTGCTCTGGCTAGAAAATACCATAGGAGGTGGCTTGTCAGCAGATCGCATGCCTTTGCCTTGCCTCGCTTCCCCATAATAAGTGAGTAATGAACTTGTAGGACAAGGGAAAGGTGGAATTCCCAGAAATTATCATCCTGAGGTAAGCACAAAGAGAGTCTCTGTCTTTCACCCCTCACATCCCTATAAATAGCTACAGGTTGTCAGTGTGGACAGGTCTTTCCCCCATGAAGCACAAACTATAAACCAGCATTTTTGATCAAGTAGCACTCCTGTCAATTTGGAGTCACGCCTCTGAATTCAGGAGGTGTGGTCTGGACTCCATCCAGGGTCAATGGGCTGGTTTCCATCAGGCATGTATTCTCCATAGTTCTCCTTTTTGCTCCCCCAGCCTTTAGTCATGATGTGGATCATGCAGCTCTTTCTGAGATGGAGGTTTTGCATTTTGGCTCATAGGGTGAGGAATACTGGCCACCCTGCTCCAGCATATTTGCTTAGACCAAATGGGATATTTTCATAAATACTGAACTCCTCCTGGGAGACAAACTTCACAACCATAATGTGCTTTTTGTATCAAAAATGTAATTTAACTTATGGTTAAACATTGGAAAACAGGATGCAGCCCTTTTGGATGGTCTAGTGGGAACACAAACAGTGTTTTGACAAGCAGCTCAGTGGGTATAGCTAATATGTTATACAAGCATATAAGATATTATGGGAGAACAATGGTGACATTTTACTATAAGCCACTGTTTTCCAGAAAAACACTGACATTCTGGAAGGGAAATGTCTTATCTTTCAAAAGAACATTGTTCAGGTGCAGTGACAGCAGTGTGAGCATGAAGCAGATTACTTACATCAGACTTGCTTTGGTGGATGTACAAAACCTTGCTATTTGGCCTTTCAAAACCACTGTCTGTGTCAGGATGGGTGTGAAACAAGGAAGTCGGGGGACAGGTGAGAAGCAAGTGGTGGCTCACCTGCCTGAGGAAGCTAGATTACATGGCTCGAGGAATGTGCCCAATATCTGATGCTATTTGGTCTCCTAATTAATGTTCACAATACCCTGACTGCTTACTAAATGAGCAGGTGACCCTTGTGCTGGGTGGACTGTCTCATTCTGGGTGATGGGTTGGAACTTAAGTGCTCCCAACACCAAGGCTGAGTGGATGACCAACCCCCAAAATAAGATGTACTGAGGAACAAATGTGAGGTACTACAGGAATAGCCTGTGGGCAATTGGAAAGGATGCAAGACAACCCCATGGGCAGGGGTTCTGAAAACAGACAGAAAATTATTACAGGCCACAATCTGAGCATAATCAACAACCTGATGGAGAAAGTGAAGGGACAAGGTTTCTTTGCTCTCATCTACTTTTCTAGCTCTCTCTCTTCCTGAGGCCAATCTTCAAAAAACTGCTGCAAAACCAGAGAGGGAACGATTGGTTCTCCACATGTGTGGTGGAGAGGGCTTAAATTTCAGTAAAAGAGGTTTGTTCAGGCTGAACTTTGCTGAAAGCTAAGGTTGGGGGGAAGGATAGTAGAGCAGTGTTATGGATGTCCTGTCAAGTCTTTAAAAGCAGACTGGCCAGAAAAGACAGAGGAGAAGCTGATCCTACTTTTGAGCAGAAGGAACTAACTTAACACTTAACCCTTCCTTGCTCCTGGGGATCTTGCTGTGGCAGTTTGGTCCCCTGGGTGCAGTGCAACAGGACCTCTCTCCATCAACCTCTTAGTAGCTTTATTTTTGTGAGGCTGACAAGTTGCACCCAAAGGGCTTAGCAGAAACCTCAGCTCCGTTCCTCTGGGGTAGAAACAGTTTATTCTTGCAACCAGGTATTTGTTAATTACCTTCCACCCTGCTGTGCAGCATTTGCTTGGCTGTGATTAGGTTACCCCATGAAAAAGGATATGCGGTAACAAGTCAGAGCACAGGGAGCAGAGGAAGGCTAACGTTTCAGTTTGCTTGTGTGCTAATCTTGATCCTCTTCTCCTAAATCCTCTGAACCTCTAGGTTGGTTTTGGGTTTGATTTTTTTTTTTTTCTTTTTTTTTTTTTTTTTTTTCCAATCACCTGTGTTTGCATCAAACATTAGTAGAATGGACAAAAAGTGGAGTAACAGAAGATGTCTTAATTCCAAGGTACACTAACTAGCTCCCTAAAATATTTATGAATAGACTAAACACTTATAATTTGATCTAAAAGTGTCTGGTAGGTGCTCTCCTTTATTATCTAGATGTGCATTGTAATTTTAGGCTTCTCTCGATGTACTTGTCTTTTAAGACAACTGTGACCAAGTAATCAAGGCTGTCATCACAGCAGAACCTGGCTCTTGAGTCAAAAATCTCCCCACTGGTCTTTTTTTCATTTCCTGGCTTAGCATCAGGGGAAGAGATTATGTGATCTGATAGGTAAAATTATCCCATCAGAGGTGAATGTCCTAATAAAAGGCTTTTGCAGACCTGGTTGTATGATATCCCTGAGAAGGCTGCATTCATTTGGAGCCCTTTATTGAAGGGAATACTCAGTCCCTATGGAAACCCAATGGGACAAAGGATGATCCTAGCAGCTGAGACACCCACAGCTAAACACATACACAGACAGACAGACACACACTGAGGTCAAGGATCCAAAACTGTTGCATTTCCCTGATTTAAGGGGGTGGTGGGAAAGGAACAACAACAAAACACCCTGATGTTTGATGTTTGGCTCAAAATGCAGTGCTGCATTATCTCAACTGGCTAAAATGTGGGGTGGTGAGCACTGCTTGGCCTGTCTGTCCAATAAAACAAATGATAGAAAATTAATCTAGAAGTCATAATTGGTGTTTGTGAGGAAATCTGATCAGGTTCAATGAATCTGCAGAAAGAAAAATAGAAACCTTTCTGGGTGACCTTTTCTGAGACCTCTGATGGTTTCTCTTCCTGGTTGGTCAGCTGCTTTCCTTTTCCAGTGGGTTCTGAAAGGAGGTTTAAAAAGTGAAAAGAAAAATTTTTTGAGTTTTACTTTGAGCAATGCAAAATACTGAGAGTGAGGAAAGAGGCCTGTTGGGGATTGTCCTCTCTCTGCAGGGTCCTGCTGCTGGCTGAGCTCTCTGTCTGGGAGATCTGAGCCTGGGGGGTTTCAGCAATTGAAGGAAGAAATGAGGATGTGTCCCTCATCAACTCGGGGGATTCTGGGGAGGGAGGAGGGCGAAAGGGAGAAGCAGCTCGATGTTTGAGGTGGCTCAAAAGGATGTGGATGCTGGTCAGAGGGAGCTGAAGGTGGGTTCCAAGTGCAGGCTCATGGGCACTGAGCAGAGAGGTAGTGGACTGTTTGCCACGGCAATGTGGTGGGTGAGCCAGGGCCTCTGTCACCCCTGCTGTGATGACACACTGAGCTTGCACAGAGTCCTACAACTCACCTTTTCACCCTGAATCCCCCCTTGCTTCAAACCACCCTCTGCAAAGGTTGGAATTTGTTCCTGCTTTGGGGGGAGGCTGGGAGATACAGAGGCAAGCACACTGCACATCTGAGAAGTGTGGTTTCAATTAAAAGAAGAAAAAGCTCAAAAACACACAGTGGGTTAAACATTACAGTAAAAAGCGTTCAATCTGCTCTCCCATTGCAAAGTACCCAACAGTTTATGTGTGTGATTGCAGGCAGGTGGTTCCTGTTCCTATTAAAAATGAGTAATCTAAGCTCTCAGAGGATTTCTTCAGAGACAATCTGGACAGACCTGGAAGTCCAATATGCCTTTAAAACCATAAGTGTTTCCCCTTCACATCCCAGAATTCTCTTTTCCAAGGATTTTTAAGGAGCTCTTGGCCGGCAGATCAGGATCATCTCACTCTGTTTAGGGAGAGGAAAACCTGTTACCATAAATTAAAAGCTTCCCTGCTCCCTGCAGTTTTCAGGGATGTGTAAACTGAAGCTCATTGTGAGTGGTGGGTGGGTGGAGGTTCTGCCCTTGATGGGGTGATGTCACTACTCCATCCACATCCTCCCCAGGTCCACCAACATATCTCACGTCTCCAAGCTGTGCTGTGCTGGGTTATGCCTGGTTGAAATACCCTGTCACGGGCTGTACACTGCCCATTGCGCTGCATTACACTGGAGCAGAGACACTTGATGCTGTTAGCAGGCTGCTGACATCTAAGGAGTTTCATACCGCAAACATGTAACAAATCACTGCTGTCTTTCAGGGCCCAGTGAGAACCACCTCTCTGTGGCTGCAGGTGTGTGGCTATCTCGGTCATCAGTGCAGTTTTTTTCTCTCCCAGCACCTGCTTTCTGCCTTCTGGTGCTGTTCTACTACTCCCACTGTTGCACTGGGCTGTTTTGTTTACCTGCTGTCTGCATGCAGTGTCTGACCCAGGGGGAAAAGTGCAAGAGCCTCTGGTAGTCACAGGGTCTNTTGCATGCCACTGAGGGTGGTGACACCCTGTCCCAAGTTGCCCAGAGAGGTGGTCACAGCCCCATCCCTGGAACCATTCCAGATGAGGTTGGCTGGGGCTCTAAGCAACCTGCTCTAGTTGAAGATGTCCCTCCTCCCTATAGGGAGGTTGGACTAAATGAGCTTTAAAGATTCCATTCAGCCCAAACCATTCTATGGTTCTGTGATTTTGTTCTGCTCACTTTGTGCCACAGTCCCACTTCTAGTCATTGTCATGCAATTAAAAGATGGGTCCCCTCCTGGATTTACTGACCCCCATGCAACAAATAATCTTAAAAAAAAATATTTTCCTTTAATTCCTTGATGCAGTAAACCATTTCTTTACTGCAGGACTACAAGTCCACCTGGGCTTGCAGAAGGTTCTTGCTCAGTGTGAGGTGTGCGAGTGGTATGTTTGGACAAGGGCTGTTTCTCAGGTGCCCTCTTGTTGCTGCTTCACTCTAGAAACACCTGATCCCTTTTGAAGGCATCGTGGCTTCAGCTCCCCTGTGCTTTCAGGTAGAGTTGTTTTGAGATTCTCATCACCAAAGCCTCAACCTCTCTCCCTGTTGCACAAAGGAGAAAAAAAAAAAAAAAACCAACCTTAATAATATTTTAGAAGAAGTCCTGAGTGCTGCATTGCAGTTTCACTTGATCACCCGGGGGAATAAAAGAATACCACATGCAGAGATCTTTTACTTAACATTGTGATGTTTAATCTTGCCCAGTCAGCAGTTTTTGAACATATTCCAGGAAAGCTTTTAAGCCTGATAAAGCCAGGGCTTTTGCATTTTCAAGTGATACTTTAGCTACAAATGACATGCTCTACTTGTCATTTGGCTTTAAAGGAAGGTAATTAAAATCTTCCTAAGAGTACAGTTACACCAGGGAAAGAACTAACATAAACTAAAATAAAAAGAAAGAGGCAAGCCCACAAAAATGCAATTTAGCAGATGAAAAATGTAAAAGAAAACTGTTAAAAGATAAAAGTATCAAATACACAATAGCTGTTTGCCAAAGGAGGACTAATGATATGGGAAGTACTCAGACTTACACAGTAAAAAGTATGGGCAAGGCTGGGGAATTTCCAGTATACATTATCTGCAAGTTTTAGGACCACTGGAAGCCACAAGACAGACTTGCAACTGCCTATTGGAGTCACAGCTGCAAAAGACATTCTCTGCTATTCAAGGTGTGAAGAGAAGATAAAAGCCACATCCAGCTGTGAGCCCTCACCCAAAGCTGGATGGGTGCAAATGAAGCTTTTCCACAAGATCCTCTACGATGCCTATATGAAACATATCAGATTAAGTTCAAAGCCACCCTCTCTCCTGGGTTTTGGAAAGGAAAGATGAAGCTGGTTCCCACATGAAGGTTGGTTTGCTCCTGAATAACCAGGCAAGGTTGTTCCCCTGAAGGAGGAAAGGGTCTGTCTCCAAGAGGCTCCTTGGTGGGCAAGGGAGGTCCAGGGGAAAATGCATCCCTTGCAGAAGTGTGACAGGTGCAGGGAGAGCAACTCCAGACATCGCCAGGCACACATCTCAGCACAGAGCATGTTTCAAAAGAACCACAACAAGAACTTCTTCCCTTCTCTTTCCAGAAAGCCACAAGCAGTGGTGCCATTCCCAGTTTTGATCTGTGGGGAGGAAAAGGACTATGACTGAGGTACATCATTCCCAAAGAACCTTCACTCTCAAACAGCTGAAACAGTTCAGAAACATTCCAGTATAAAAATGGGGAAATTAAATTTTCTCCTAGGATAACATCAAGCCTACATCAATCAACAGCCTCTGGCATACTCAGCCGTTGAGAGAGGCCTGCTGATGAGTTCAGTAAAAACCAGACACTATCCATCTCTCTGGGATCAAATGTAAATAAGATTTTTATTTATTTATTTATTTATTTATTATCTTTGTGTGTGGGTTTTTTTTGAGTCATGCTCTGATACCAGACCAGCCAGAGCAGCTGGTGATTTGAAATCTGGAACTTCCCTCTTGACAGCAGGTTCCCCTGGGGTGCATGTATTTATTAGTATCATTTACTGCTAGAAAATCAGCAATGTCTCTGCATGCTCGCTGTGTGTAGCAGTTTCCCTTTGTTAGTGATTATTACTCCCTGATGCCCTGATGGTCTGAGACAGTCTTCCTCCCTGCTCTACGCAGGCACAAATGCCAGCAGGAAAGAGATAAACCCACGAAGAGAGATGAGCTGTCTGCCAGGAGCCCCAGGAAAGACTTTGCTTCTCACCACAAACATCATGATGTGAACTGTTCAGCGTGCATGGAGAAAACAGAGGCATAAGAAATGAAAAAGCAGGTTGTGCTGCTTGAGATAAAGAAAAGTGGCTTTATAGTTCACCTTAAACATCTGTGTATGTGTCCACAGAGGTGCTAACAGTCATGGGAGGGCCTGGCTCCTGTGGGAACATCTATCAACTCTTCTCTATGCTTTGGGGCAAGGCAGAGTACCCTAGAGGATCTTCTGTTGCTTTGGAGGATATAGGCAGGACTTTGTCTAATTTCTAGCCTTTTTTGTCCTCCACGGCCTCAGCAGTGCAGGCTAGACTCTGCCATTGTCTTGATGGGAAGTCCCAACCCAATTTACAGACTGACTTTTCTCAGGTTTTCTGGTAAAAACCAAAACCAAACATGTACCCATAATGAGCCATTTCCTGTGCTGATTGAACATGGCATGTGTAGTACCACCAGACTTTCCTACTCAGTCTGAACTCCAAATGATACCTCTGCCTGGTTTCCCTACCAATGCACCTTTCATTTATTTCTTGTCTGTGTGGCGCTTACAACACTGCAAGGAAAAAAGCTGAAATAAAATGTCTCCTTTGCTCTTCATTTCCCATATCATACTTCCCTTCATAAATGATCCTGTACAGGTCTTGTACCTGGTCCATCTGGCATGTGCAGGTCCCATCCACGATCACCAGGACTAAAATACATCCTGTACAACGGTTACTTCTCCCTCAGGAAACACATGGCCCTGCTGAGCAGCTGCCATCATCTCTTCACCATGCAAATTCCCGGTTTCCTTTTAGGAAACTCCACAGGCTCTTTTCAATAATGATGAGAAGTGGTGGTGGAGAGATGCTCCAGACCAAAGCCAGCCTCACACAGGGGGGCTGCCAGCAAAATGCATGGCAACCATGGCATGGCTCAGTGAAGAGCCTGTCTCCTTGAGGTGGAGACAGTCATCTCTGGGGTTACATCTATCACCAATTCCTCCCTGACCTCAAAACATTCAGAGCACTTGAAAGCTTTCCTATCCCAACAGACCAGTTTAATAATCTTGAAGCTTTGCTGGTGAGTCCCAGCAACAGGTGTAACCCAAACCCAGCAGTCAACATCCTGAGCTGCTCCCCGAGAGACTGAAGGAATGGGCAGAAGACTGTATGCGGTATCAGAGATGAAAGATGCTGTGATGACTTTTTGCTGATGTACAAGTATGATCTTGATGATTAACTTTAATGACCTGCTATTTTGTGAGGGAAACAGAGAACTAATTTTTAGTTTTTTTATTATTTTTTTTTTGGTAATTAATTGCTATGCTGTGGTCTTGTTTCTTGCTGCTGATTTTGCAGTCAGGTGGGAAAAAATACTCCAATCCTCCCACCTTGACACCCCAGTAATTCAGAGCTGAGTTCTCTCCTACCCCAGTTGTGAAAAATCAAATAATCTAGGGAACCTTGAAAATGCTTCTGCAGATCTCAGTGCCAAATGAGAGCTCCATTTTTTATAATACAACTCTGAAATGGCGGAACTGCAGCTACAATTGGATCTTTTTAATTTGAATGTAATTGAGCTCTGAAAGAAACCATGAGTTTGCAAATCATGAGCCAGTGGAACTGGGAGAAGCCATAATCACAGAATCACAGAATCACAGAAATTAGGGGCTGGAAGGGACCTAGAAGATCATCTAGTCCAACCCCCCTGCCTGAGCAGGATCATCTAGACCAAGTCTCTAAGGAACAGATCCAGGCGGGTCTTAAGTGTCTCCATAAGTAGAGGGCTGAAGCCCATTTCCTTGTGTGTGAAGAAGACTAGATGGTGTAAGGGCTGTTTACTCTGTTAAGGACTCTATTAAGGTTAATGATACTATTTTCCTTCACTAAGTGGTTTGCAAGGGTCAGAGATGCAGGATCGGGCTCTCCTTGCTGCAGGATTTCATAATTCAGCTAATTGCTCCATAAATATGAAAGATTATTCCACAAAGAGAAGGTTATTGCAAGGAAAATATTAATATTTAGTAGTTGTGTTTTTTATCCATTGTTCAAAATACTCTACAGAGTGGGGAAACATTTATGTTCTTGGTTTTAGAGGCTGAGAAAGTGAGGAAGAAGAGAATGAAATCCAAGGGCAAGGCCAGGGGGAAGATGCAGAGAAGAGGCCAATGATGTAGCCACAGGGTTTTGTTTTTTTCCAGGTGTTTGAGCCCAAACTTGTCCTCCAGAATGGGTTGAAAGAGGAATTTTGGGTTCTGTTACAGCCTCCCTTCTGGACTGGCTGCAACCGGAGAAAAACGTGTTTTCTTTTCCTGAAGACCCTTTTTTTTCTTTTTTTTTTTTTCTTTTTTTTTTTAATAGAAAGGGTGAATTCCATCGAGGTGAAACATCTAAAGAATTTCTGATCATTTTGCCCAATTATTAGCTTTGGAAAAAGGCGAAGAGATAACTCTGAAAAAAACCCCTAAAGTTCTTGCTTTGGCATTTTTCAAAATGTACCATTCCAATTCTTGTTTCAATTTTTCCCTTAATTGTATAAGTGGTTCCAAGATGTTTTCAAGAAATCAATGAGAGGGATGGTTTCAATTGGATTGAAATGCAACATTTTATATGACCCATTCTAGTTTTCTTGCAGTTTATGATTTGTCAAAAGATGGGTTTTTTAAAAAAAAAAAACAACAAAAACACAAAAAACCAACCAAAAAACAAAACCTTGGTTTGATCCAGCCCCAAGTGATTTTTTCCTTAGTTTTTAAAAATCGCCAGTAAATTTCCAAACCCCCTTTTTCTTATAAAGTCCTGCAATTCCTTTCAGTGCCTCCCTGCTTCATTTTCCGTACATGTAAATTATGTTTAATAATTTCCTGTCTCATGGAAGGGTGGAGATAATGAACTTCTGGGCTTTGAGACACTTGGAGATCCTCAGTTGAAAAAAACCCCATGTGTTACCACAAAGCCTTTGTACTTCTGGCCACCTTCGGGAGAGCTGGAAGCAGGACCAAGAAAGGGTCCAGGAGCTGAGCCTGATGCAAGGACATGTGCATTTCTGGTGGCTTCCCACCACCCTCAGCCAGCTTCTGGCAGCACCATGGCAAGGTTTATCTTGGCCTTAGACAGGCAATTTCACACCTGTACAGAAGGCTGTGCAGCACTGAGCTGAGTTCCGTCTGTGGGCTATTTTGAAGTCTCAACAAGCTTAGCTTTTGATATGAGGCTGAGCAGAGCTCTTGGTGGGTGTTAATCTTCAGCCTTTGACATGGGCCCTGTGGGGTACGAAGCATAGAGAATTGCAAAGTCAAGACTTATTGTTGCGTGCACCTTTCTCGCCGCCTCTGTAACCTCTAGAGCCTTGTTGGTTTTTTTTCTAATGACTGTTTGTGTTCATCCTTTGCTATTTCACTCGAATTCTTGAACCTACTAAATTAAATCAAAGGGAAAATGGATAGTATCTTGGGGACTCCATAGAAACAGCACAGCTCCTCTGGGACAAAGATCACATAGTTAGGGGGATTATGCCGGAAAGAGTTTAAAAGAAACTCCTTTAGAGTAGGAGATATCGAAGATTACAAACTGTCCCCTCCCACACCATCCTGCCCCTCAACTTTCCTACTCCATTCTGAAGATCCAAGTGATTTTACCATTTCCAATGAGGTTTGGAAGATAAAACAAGCTTTGACCTCAATAAAATCCAGGTGAGCAGCTGTACTTGTACATGTATTTCTATGTGCTCCTGGGGGGTTGGTCGGGGGGGGGTGTTGGATCACTGCCCCTATCCACAGAGCAGTACTAATGGCCTGTTTCATGTCTTGGGGACAATTCATGCAAGGGTATGGACCTATTGTTGGTCAATTATTCAAAGCTATGTCCACCCACCATTGAAGTTTTGGAAAAGTATTGTAAGTCAAGTCGTTCTGACAGTAACTGAGACAAACCAAATGAAAACTAATCGTAAATGGATGGACTAATGAAAACTAATTGCAAATAGTCCAAAAACATCAAACCTAGACCTAGAAACAAGAAGAAGCTGTGTGCTGGACACCTTTCTAGCTGGGCTGCAATAGGAACACTTCCTTATGAAGGACTGCTCATCTCTCCTCTCTGCAGGTCAGGGTGAACTTGGCATGAAGAAGTGGGTAACTTCACTTCAGAGATGTGTGTTTTTCTCTCTGTTTAGACAGACAATTGCATGGAGGAAGAAATGGTAGAGGAAAGACTTGGAGCTCTTGACACTGAGGTTTCTAAGTGTCTTTGTGAGCACCAGCCCCCCCTTCTACTAACTGACAAACTCTACCAAGGAGGACAAAAAGGACATGGGTTGTCAAAGCTGAGCATTCCTGTCAGGGTTTATGCACATAGGGAAATTTTCTGCAATTCTGTTTTGAAGAAAATTAGAAAGGTTCCTTCTCCAGGGTTCTATGTCTCATACCTTTAATCACTATTAGATTTTTAATCACAAGGGAAAAGATAAAAGAAATGTTACTTACCCTTTTTATTGTTTTCTGCTTAGTCAACAAGTCAATATTTTTGGAAGCCTTGGTATACTGATTGCTATAATTGTGTAACCCCTCCAAAGGAGGAGCTGTGTCTTGCTTTTCGTCCAAACTGCTGGCCAACTCCAAGCAAAACCCAGCTAGAAAAAGAACAAAAATAGCTAAAAAAGTGCTGTGTTTATAATTTATCCAAATGCATTTGCATGCTTGGGAAGGGCAACAGGGAAACCAACATTCCTGTCTCCAGTGAGCATTCCACAGAAATTCATCAAGGAAATCAAACCAAACCAAACCAAACCAAACCAAAACAAACCAAACCAAACCAACAACAACAAAAAAAGACCCAAACCAACTCACAAAATACTTCAAAGAGCTTTCAAATTCTCGGCAGAGCAGCAGCATTTTCTCACCTTCTCTTCCAATTATTCCTCCAGCTCATTACTTGAAATGCTAAGCAGTTCAGGTGTTCCTAACCCAAATTCCTTTGCAAAGGTCTCTGTATGCTACAGAAACTGGATTATGTTGAAATGGGATCTCTACCAGGAGGAGAGGGAGGTCTAGTCTCCATGGGTAGGACCAGATATGGAGGTAGACATCAAAGTCTGGATAGGGTGGTGTGCAAGGAACCACATCTGTCTCCCATCCAAAGGATGAATGTAGGTTTGGCTGGGAATAAGAACTAGGCTGGGGACAGGGAATGTTTTGAAGCTTATATATGAGCAACACTTCCTTTATGTCTTGCATCTGCAGTTGTGAAATCTAGTATGATGTCAGCCTGACTTCTATTATTAAAGGTGGTGAGACAGAATCACAGAATCTCATAATCACAGAATCACAGAATGTTAGGGGTTGGAAGGGACCTAGAAAATAATCTAGTCCAACCCCCCTGCCATAACAGGATCACCTAGACTAAGTCACACAGGAATGCATCCAAGCGGGTCATGAATGTCTCCAGAGAAGGAGACTCTACAACTTCCATGGGCAGCCCGTTCCAGAGCTCTGTCACCCTCACTGTGAAAAAGTTTTTCCTTGTGTTGACCCTAAACCTCTTGTGCTCCGACTTGCTTCCATTGCCTCTTGTCCTGTCATTGGATGACATTGAGAAGAGTCTGGCTCTGTCCTCCCTACACTCACCTTTTACATATTTATAGACATTGATGAGATTCCCCTCAGTCTTTTCTTCTCCAGTCTAAAGAGCCCCAGCTCTCTCAGCCTCTTCTCATAAGGGAGATGCTCCATTTCCTTAATCATCTTGGTAGTCCTGCGCTGGACTCTCTCCAGAAGTTCTCTGCCCTTCTTAACACCATCATTGAAGGTCCAGTATCTCAAGATGGTGGTTGAACAGGAAGCCACTACAGGTGGTCTGCATTGAGGAATGTCATCTGTGCCAGTGTGATGGGTAACCCAGGTGCTGTTGCATGGGTACTTCTTCCTTCCCCAGGTGAAGTCAGTAAAGCAACAGCATCACCAAAGCATTGCAGCAACAGGTCACTACAACTGCCTTGTAGTCATCATGTCTCACCAAGGCTTGCATCAGGAAATCTCTCAAAACTCTCTTGAAATAAACCTACTAATCAGCAGGAGACTCACCAACAGAGACTTCAAAGGAAATTCAGTTCCTAAGAACTCTGTTTGTTTTTTCTCCTTAATATAGGTACTTTCCTTTTTTATTTATTAATTAATTACCAACCTGAGCTATTGTTATACCCTGTCTAATAACTTTCCTTCTATTTCCATTCTTTGCTCTGGTATGAAGAACTAATTTAAAGTGAGGACTTCAATAAGATAATGTTACAGCATCACAAAGGGAGGAATTCAGGTTGGAAATCCAGTGTCCCCAATGCCATGGGGTGAAAGCACAGCCTCAACTCAAGCAAGAACAGTGAATTCAGTAGGGAGGGTGTAGACCCTGTGTATGCATCTATAGAAACCTGGCATAGCCAGAAGGATATTTTTTAACCATTTTTCAAGTTGACTTAACTTGGGCAGTGAAACTTGTCTGGCCCGTTTGAGCCATTTTCACTTCCTTGTTCTTGTTTTCAGAGGATGTGGGAAATGTGCAGAAAAGATGCAGAATAGATTCTACAAGGGAAAGCTAAAATACAGCAGTATTTTTTTTTTTTTTTTTTTTTTAAAAAAATAGCAAAATAACTCTAAATTTAGAATCATAGAAAGGTTTGTGTTGGAAGGGACCTTAAATATAATCTCATTTCAACCCCCCTGCCATGGACAGGACACCTCCCACCAGCCAGGTTGCTCAGAGCAACTCATCCGGCCTCGTCTTAAACACTTCCAGAGATGAGGCATCCACAGCTTCCCTGGGCAACCTGTACCACTTTCTCACCACCCGCACAGCAAAGAATTTATTTCTGATGTCCAATCTAAATCTACCCTGCTCATGTTGAAAACCATTGCCCTTTGTCCTATCACTTATATGTATTTGATAGCAGAAAGAAAATGGAAATATTTACTGAAAGACTGAAAATTTGAGGGATTATTATCACCACCATGAAATCCCACTCCATTTCACAGTCCCCAGAGATGTTGTCTGGTAAAGGGAAGCCTGATGAGCTGTTGATTTCCATCCTAAAAGAATACACAGCTGAAAAAGCAGAAGGGAATTTGACATCAGTTTTTGGTTATTAGTTCAAACTGTGTATATTAGGAATAGCTTTTTCTTCTTTTTTTTTTTTTTTTTTTTTTTTTCCCGAAGAACTACATAGGAAGTTGCCAAGTGATGAGTCCTGCCAGCCTCCCTCCCCAACCAGACAACTGGTTGGACACAGTGCCATGCTCCAATGGATTTCTATGATTTGGGCCCCTGATGGGGGTATGTTAAAACTGTATCTGGCTGCTTCCAACAAAAACACATTTTTGAAAGCTGAATTTTATGGCATATATCCCAGATACCAGGTATAAAGCTCTATCTGGAGAAAAATCAGCACTCTAATTGCCCTTGTTCCCGGTCTATGTATCTGACAAGTATTTGTGCATTTTGAAAGGAAAATCTCTGCTTAGAGAAGACTTGTTTCAGTGACACCATGATCTTGGAAACAGCAGAATTAGGAGTCTCTGATTTGTGAAGACTTTACTAAATATCTAAATTTTTCAGAAAGTTTCTGCCTCTGAAAATCAGATTCTTTAAAGGTGTTTCAATGCCCCAAACTGGCAGGACTCCAACCCACCGTCTGCTTTTGAACTTCTTGGCTAAGTGAAGCAACAGCTGCTTGATGGACACTGGAAAGAGAGATTTTGCTTTTGTACAGATTTTGAGGCAGGCCTAGTCTTCCTCCTCAGATAATATTGACCCTGGATCAAGGACAATATTTTGACTGGTCTTTTAAAGGTGGCTGCCACACATACTGGAGAGTGATGTATTATGTAATAAATACCTGTGGGCACTACAGGGAGGCAAAGATGGTGTTGGCCAGTCCAGAACTACTTTTTGCGAGGAAGTTGGGAAAAGATTGCTGCTGTGTTCCTTGCAAAGGTACCCAAAATTAAAAATAGTTGTAGCAGTGCCTGTAAGAATGGACATCAACAAAATTTCTGGGGATGTGCTTTCAGCTGCAAGATGATGTACAGACACCAGCTGGCTCCTGGAGCCCAGTTTGGATCCTGGAAGAAAAATGGAAAAGAATGGTTGAGAAGCAGTGGTCTATTTGCATCCTGATATTTTTTCAGGCTAATAGGATCTCAAATAGAGTTTGCAGAAAAAGATACCACAGGTATTGACCATGACAGAGAGGGATAACCTGGAGGCTTAATATCATCTGAAGAAACCATCTCCTCTGTCCTTACCAGAGCCTGCTCTGGCTTTCCTGACATAACCGAGAGTTGTTACTGAATCACTGGGAAATCAAAAACCCACAGCTGGCCAAACCACCTGCGCCTGCAGCCCCCATCACCCGTGGCCCCCTCCCAAGGGACATCATCCAGTTGTGGAGCAGGGCAGAAAGTGCTGGCACCGGTCTGAGCCATGGGGTCAGCTGGGGAGGCAAGGGGCCGCCCGGCCCCCAACAATCCGCCTGTTGCGGAGGGGGATTACTGGGGGAATTAGTGCCGGTGGATAGAGACGAACTCTCAGGCAACAACTGTGGGTGTCCTTTCCTGCATCCCTTCCCAGGGAATCTGCCAGCCCTGCCCGTCTCGAATGCAGCCGCTGTGTGTCGGATCAGCACAGCTGTATGCGCGCCACTGCTAATCCCTCTGCACAACACGCCGTGCGCCAGCTGCCTGAATGAGGGGCTGAGGTGACCGGACAGTGCCAGGGTCTGCCACAGGACAGCCTACAACCCCCCACCCCAGCATCCTCTGACCTCAGTCATCAATGGAGATTTCTGGTCCCCACCCACACAATGCATCCCAGCTTTGGTCCAGGGGGAGTGAGAGCCTCCAGTTCTCCTCACTCAGTCTCCTTTCTCACCATTCCCCTTGGACACCCCTGGTGCACTGTCTTGCATGAAATAGTTTCAATCTCAAGTTGATAAATTCTCTATTCTCCTGGCAGGTCTGTGTTTGCAAAGTGGAAGGTAGCAGTGCTTCATCATCCTTTCTGTCAGCCTGAGTACATCCCTTCAGTCCACAGCAGCAAAGAATCATTTTGGTTGGAAAAAAACCTTTAAGATCATTGAGTCCAAATGTTAACCCAGCACTGTTAATTCCATCACTAAACCATGTCCCTCAGCACCTCATTTACATGTCTTTTAAATCCTTCCAGGGATGGGGTCTCTACCACCTCCCTGGGCATCCTGTTTCAACTGCTTAATGTGTGTGGCTTCAGTCTCAAACACATAGGTACCGTACTGAAATCCCTGTCATTTCTCCCAGAGTGCTCTGAGATCTTCTAAGAAAGCTGTTCACTACATATTTCCTCCGCCTTCTCCCATTTCTGGGGTAATTAGTCCCTGTAAGATAATTTTCTAGCCATTGGGACCAGCAGATGGATTGCAGATCCGCATTGCCCACATCGGTTTAAGGTCCTGTCACAGTGCCGTGGTCTCAGCTCCAGAACATGCAGCATGTTTGCCTCTGATTAGGATTGCTCTTGCTTTCCAGCTTTCTGTAACCACACTATTGTTTTATAACTTGATACCTAATTTATTTTAATGACAACAAATAATTTGGCAAGTGCTCTCCATCCTTGTTCTGGCAAAATTCTGCTTTGAGATTGATAAAGTTGTTAAGATGAGGAGGGGGGTTGGTTTGTTGATTTGGGATTGTTTTGGGTTTTTTTGCATAGAAACCTAAAGACATCAAGGAATTCTTTCAATAAATATTGTTCTGACCCCTACCTTCCCTTCAGAGCTGTCAAAGGAGAAGCTGCCATGCCAAAAAATGTTTATTGAGACAGGGATGGGGAACACAACAGAGACAAGCTCAGCAGGGTCGTGAGCCCTATGCATCCCTCTTACCTCCCCTTGTAGCTGGAGGAATAAATTCATCCCTTTGCTTTCAACTCACTAAAGAACAGAACTGTTCCCTGCCTATGGTGCCCTGTCCAGGAGGCAAATCCCTCCTCCCCAGGCAGGACCGGCTGCAATCCCTGTACTTGAAAGGTTTGAGAGGGATTTCCAGGAGTCTTCCCAAGTCACGCAAATTTATAGGGAGTTTTACAAGTTCAGTAGATGGGGTCTGGATGGATCAAGTTGGAAGTCGGTGACCAATTATCGTAGAATCATGTTATAGAATGACCTAGCTTGGAAGGGACCTCCAAAAGTCATTTAGTCCAACCATTTAGTCATTTAGTAAGCAGGGACATAGTCAACTAGATCAGTTTGCTTAGAGCACCAACAAACCTGACCTTGAATGTTTCCAGAGATGGGACTTTCACTACCACCCTGGGTGACCAGTCCCAGTGTTCCACCAAGGTTTGTTGTTGCAAACATGACCAGAAGTTACTCCCTGAAGCTCAGTTGCTGCCTCAGCAACAGGTTTGGTCTTGAGTTCCTGAAATCCCTGCCCAACAAGCCTCTACATTGCCCTTTTTATGCAGCCAGGGTCAAACTCTAACTAAATCTTCTCAACTATGTGTTGCTGTATTTAGAGGCCTTTCTACCTATGGGTGTTCTTGTGGCAGAGTTGCAAGGAGGAGGTTGTTTGTGTGTGCCAGACACACAGACATCCCTTTGGCCTTGCTCCCACTGACTTATCCCAGGGCACAGAAGCAACTACAGCATTAAATTAAGCTCCCTACAAAGGACTGATATTAAAATATACTGCAGGTAGCAGTAGCCTTTGGAGTCTCCATGGGTCAAACAAGACCAGATCTCTGGAGGGGCAGGAGTAGTGTTTATAAGAGGTCTTCTCTCCTTCATACATGAGATATGCTTCTGACTTTACCCATCCTGACCTCTGGGCTGTACCAGTTTGTTCAGCCTGCAGATAGACTGATGGTCTGCAGAGACTCCCCCTCCTGGAAAAACTCCTTTCTTCTGTACTATTTCATATTCTGATAAGTAAAAACAAAGAGCCAAAGCAGAGCAAAACCAGATGCATTAATTAAACAAACACAAACTCTATGGTCCTTTCACATCCCCAATGCAAAGTTGGCTCTGATTTATCAAGACACATTTGGCTTGCAAAGAATGAGGCCAAATATCTCAGTATCTACAGCTCCCTGCTTACAGGAGCCCTAAACACTTGACTTTTCTGTGCTGCTTCATGACTGCCCACGAAACAACCCCTCCTTGTCCTCATTGGTATGTGAACCCATGACCAGCGACCTGAGTGGGGGGGTGCAGATGGCACTGCCATCCATCAGAAACCAGCTTCTTTGCAAAGAATAACGCCTCTGTAGCATCTCTTTTCTGTAGCTCTAAAAATAAAACAACAAAAAAACAAATGAGAATGGACACGTGAACCAAGGACCACAGCGTGAAGAGCAGGAGCTGGAAGGGTGGGTGGGTGAAGAGGAGTCAGTGCCTGGAGATCTGGTTGTAGGATTCACAGTCTGTTGCCTAGGATTTGAATCCAGGGGGACACTTGAAGGGGATGAGTACTAAGGAAAGGACAAATAGCTAGCCAATTGTAATAGTCATTATTAAGCCAAGCTTCTGATGAGTCCAGAAGGAGTTCACTCCTTTGTACCATTAAGTCTTCCAGTACATAAGAGGTTGATGTGATGGGGAGCAGCCCTCCTCTCCATGCTCTCTGGGGAGAGGTCCAGAAATGGTGGGTTACACTGCAGCACAGGAGTTTTAACTTAGAGAAATTATTCTATCTGGAAGGAGTTAAGCACTGGAAGAAACTGCCTGGGGTCAAAGTGGAGTCATCATACTGCAAGCTCACTGAGACCAAGTTTGACCCACAGATGCCAGGCACCACTTGAGAGCTTCTGCTCCAGCCCAGGTCAGAAGGATGGACTGGATGACCTCCACAGGTCCCTTCCAGCCTTGTTTTCCATCATTCAATGACAACAGCATATGATTTGTCATGCAATTCTGATAGCAAAGCTTCTTCATCCAGCAGATGTGTTTATCTTTGTTGTTACTGGTATTGGAATGTCATCAGTGGCCTCCAGCTTGTGGTTTTCTTCCCACAGAGTTAACTCCTGTTGGAATTATACATCTCAGCATAATAGATGAGCTCTGCTATAGTCCAGAAATTGCTCAGGCCCTGCAGCACCTTAGTACAGAGGCCTAAATTGTGCCTTATTTGTAAGCAGTGTTTAGGGGATGCCATCTAAAGTCTGGGATTTGTTGTGCAAGTGCTAAAATGTTCAGTGGAGCCTTTGGCTATCAACAAAATACCACAAACTGGAAAGCCATTTGCTCCATAGGCAGTGCTCAGCATAGGAATGGGTTTTTTTTCTATGACTGAGAGGGGTAAAACCATCAGATAAATCAAGCTGTGACTGTTTCTGGCTCAAATTGTCCCTGCTACTGATTGTTGGAGAAAGCTGGAAACTACTTTGGCAGTAAAAAGATTGATTACCACCTCTGGACCTTGTTGCATGAGATTGGTGGTTGTTTCTGCTCAGAACTGGGCTTCACATCTGCTGTTCTTGTTGAGGCAATAGTTTATATTCAAGTATGTGCTGGTAATTGGGAAGTCTCAGATCACTAGATACGTTTTGCATTTGACTTTCAATGATTTCTGAACCTGCTTACTTCCCACAGCATGCCATAGGTGTTATTTGTTCACAGGCAGAGCTAATAACTGCAGTTTCATACAGAAGTGAAGGCATCAGAATTCAATAATGAGCATTTGACACAATGAGAAAGCAGTAAGACAGAGGTCATAAAAATACCGTACACAACCCCAGCTAGTTTATCCATTTCCTCCATTGCTCATCACTGCAATGTCTGCTGATTGAGTGGTTTCCATTCTGGTTAAAGGAAGAGAAATAACCAGTCAACCAAAAAAAAACCCAAAACAAAAACAAGCAAACAAACGAACAATCAAACCCCAAAAAACCCCAACAAAACAAACAAACAAACAAAAACCAAAAGCCCCTAACAACAAAACAAACACACAACAAAAAAAACACCTTAAATGAATGGAAAAGGTTCCCAACAGAAAGAGCATTTTTTTCTTGCAAGTGAAGCCCTGAGTTGAGCTGTGCTGTTGGACGGTGCAGAGAAGCTGGCATCTGAGAGGGTGTAAAAATATAGACCATGTCTAGTTGCAACTATTTCTTGGGCTTGAGCTTACAGCAAATTGAGATGTTTTCAAGCAAAAGTTTCTGTTACCCTGATAAAGTAAGTCATAATTAAGCGGGGTTTTCAATTAGCCCCAAACTTAACTTGACCTCTAGGTGGTTAATTAGGAGCTGTCAAGACCAGTAAGGGTTCTGTAAAGTTGTTTTTAACTGTAGCTGAGATAGCTGCAAACCTCGAGGCCCACCTGCTTAGTGTGGAGGCAGACGGGGGATGTGCTGCTGTTCTCTGTAGGTCCTGTCCAAGTCAGAGATGCATTTCCCACAGAGATGCTGCAGATGCAGCCACAAGGCCTGAGCTGGGATGCGAGCACAGTCCTGGGGTCATGGCAAGGGCAGATGATGCAGTGCCAAGGTCAGGTGGGTGTCTAACCTTCCTGTCTGGCTCTAACTCAGCAAGCTGAAACACAGAAAGTTCCACCTCAACATGAGGAAAAACTTCTTAACTGTGAGAGTGACAGAGCCTGGAACAGGCTACCCAGACAGGCTGTGAAGTCTCCTTCTCTAGAGACTTTCAAGACCTGCCTGGATCTGTTCCTGTGTGACCTGCCCTTGGTGATCCTGCTCTGTCAGGGGAGTTGGACTTGATTGTTCCAGAGGTCCCTTCCAACCATTCTGTGATTCTATCCTGATGGTCTTTTTTACTTCTGCCTGTCCTGGAGGGCCCAGAGGAAGAATGGAAGGTTCTGTCTGTCTCTTATTCCTCCTCGTCCTTCTCTATGGCCAGGGATTCACATGCTGATCCTCAGGCAAGGGGTGATTTTGGAGTCCCCTGAACAATCATCAGGAGGGAAGACAACAATGATTTTAAATTAAAATAGTTACACGTGGGGAGCCACCGTGCTGAGACATAATTCACTTCAGACTGCCTGTATTGTAGATGTTTGCCAGTTCCTCCAGCATGTAATCTTCCCATTTCCTACAGGCAAACTATTTTGCACACTTATAATTACGTGCATTTTTTCTCCTCTCACTAACCTCAGGCTCCAGGCTTGCAGCTTCTGAAAGTAACTCATGTCCCATTAATTTATTTATTTTTTTCAAAGTATTACCCTATTTTGCAGGGGAAAGGGGGTGCTGGGGAAGGAGATTACATAGGACGTTTTGGCCACAGTGTCCTGGAGCTGTTTGGGAAAGAGGCTGGAGCCAAGAGAGCGGTTGCAAAGGGTCGGGGGCCAATTGGGATGAGATGCACTCAGTGGCACTGGGGAGGAGTGAGAAGCTGAAGGGTAGGAGAGAGCTTTGCCCTGGGAACAGTGGTGTCTCGGGGAGGCTTTCACTGCGCAGCTGACAGCTTGACTTCAGCAAGCAAAAACCTCAGGCAGAGGCGGTTCCCCTTTTATTGCTTTGGGGATTTGACATGATTACATACATTAACTTGTGTCTTTTCTCTTGTAATTGGTGGTTACTTCCTATAAATGAGTATCTGTGGATATACACACTCACATGCATAAATATATATAATATATATGTGCATGTATTTATATCCTCATATATATATATATATATATGCACACATACATGGATGTGGCTGTATATAGGTATAGAACTATACATCTTATTATATCACACCTTAAAGCAGGTCCCCTCAAATACCAGCTATGGGGACTCCAAAAAGAAGCCCTGGGTGGCTTTAGTAATGAAATTATTTATTATTTAAGGGATATTTATTATCCTATTTCTATCTACTTGTTTTAGCATCTGAGCACCATGTTTACAGGCCCTCAGGTAACAGATAAAGCTACAAGCATTGTCTTGTGGCTGCCTGGGTGAAGAGAAGGGATGAAGGCTCAAATGATCCTCATCTCCTGAGTAGAGGCAGCAGGAGCTGATGCCCAAGCTTCCCAGGTATGGATATGAAGTGGTGTGGGATGCATGACAGGTTACAAAGAAGTGGGATTTTCATGATTTGAAGTTAATTGCCTCTGGTTTGTATCCTGACAGTGTTTATTTGGTTTCATAAAATACATATTGTAGGAAGTGCAAGAGAAATTATGAGTTGGTCAGTTATGGAGGAAGAGGACTAAACTTAGGTGGTGGTTGCTGTATATCTAACCTGAAAGCGGGAATTGAAATATGTGTATATGACTGGGTCAGAAGATACCTGCTTGGCTTGCTCGAGGTAATGAGGATGAGACGTGTGGACCCTAATTTACATCTGAAGGAAAGAGGCCAGTTAAGCTCTATTTTCTTTGTTCTACTCAATGTTATGCAATTCAGAAGAGTATTTTGTATGACAACAAACTGAAAAATAATCTGAAAATATGGTATCTTCTGACTTTATTAAAACTCATTGTGTGATGAATCCTGAAGATGAAGGGCAGACGTGAAAGGATAATTACTAGATGCTTGTTCTAATTTGTTTGCACCGTTTTTATATTACATCAATCCCATTCTTTGGGGGATTTACAGCTCATCAACAAGGGCAAGAAGGGATCTAGTTCTGACCTTTTTAGCATAATTAACTTCTGGTTTTGATTTATTTTTTTTTATTTCTTCTGCAACAGTGGAAATTGGCCACAGCTAGAAACAGGATGTTGAGCAAAGCACTTATGTTCCTAGTGGTATTAAAATCCCTTGGATGACTGGTGGATAGATCATTTCTCCATGCTCTGGGTTAAACAAATTCTCTGAATTAGGGTGCAGAAATTACTTCTTTCAGGTCAGAAGGGTGAGGACTTTGGAGCTCGCAGAGGATCACTGTGGATTTCCCCCAGCAAATTCCCTGCTATTGCAGGAAACTTGACATTAGTGATGCTCTTGCACATTACAATGGTGGGTTTGTGCGTTATAAGGTGCTGGGAGTTTTTTATGATAGTAACGAATGGGGGACATGGGGAATGGGTGCCCTGTGAACCTCCCTGGACAAAATACCTCTTCCTGAAATATCAAGGAACTGATGTGGATGTTGAGCATGGTCCATTGCAATCCTGTGTTCCCAAAAGCTTTTTTTCCAAAGTGTCCCTGTTGTTTTTACTCTAGCATGACAAAGAATGTTTTTCTGAATGTCTCTTTCCTAATTTTCCCTCAAACCTGGACCTGACAGTGTCTCTTGCCCCACTGATGTTCTTCCTAGCTCACACTTCTGCACCAAGCTGCATTTCCCCCAGCATTACCCCTCAGTGACATTACACAGCAGACCACAGTAAAACCTAAATTGGAGCTGTTCAGGTCCATAGGGTGATTTAACTACTGCTAACTGACAGTATTGTACCTGGCCTTGGTGCAGAGATAGGTCATCAGACAAAATATTCACCTGGCTGCAGCCACAGCCTCTGACATTTGACTTGTGATAAAGAAATTTATCAGCTAACTACAGCTGGGCTTGGAGCCTTTCAAAGAACTTGCAAAGTTCATCCCATCCTCTAGTTTTAAGAAAAAAAAAGTAGTAAAAAAGACAATTCAGGCTATAGTTGAATGAAAACCCCCAGATCTCCCGATTTAATCTGTGTCACCAGATCTCTTGTTTCCTCTGCAGCATCAGACCCTTTGGGGACTGGCTGAGGCTTGTACCACGGCACGTCTTGGCTCCGGCGAGGTTTTGACAGGCTTCAAGGATTAGCCAGTGGAGTTTGCCTTGGGGAGCTATTGCTACAGAGCAGAGTGCAGTAGCTCCTTCTTCTTGTCATCTTTTTTGCAAGAAAACCAGCACTAAGCAGTGTTGGATTGGGGCCCCATGCCATAGTACAGCTGCAAAGGGAACAGTTTCACAGCTGGAAGGAGCCATCACCCAAGGACCTGTAAAATGAAACCCCTTGCAATGCAAGACACTGTGTTTCTGGAGGGAGTTCTGGACAGGCTTATGGTCACAGCAGCTTGGATCACCCCAGGAAGGAGAGCCCAACACAAAGATGAGCCATGCGGCTCCCAGAGCCAAGAGGAACGCTCAGGTGAAACACTAGAATCTAGCAGGTAGTGAGCTAGATGATTAAAAATCTACCAGAATTTTCTGCTGTTCCAAAGCCATTCAAACTTAAGAAAGTTAATGCAGATTTCACAACTATCTCCACTAAATTACTTTCAAGATGCCAGCTTTCGTTTTGGTGGTCTTTTCTTCTGGTATCTCATCTCGCCCTGTCACTCTACTTCACCTAACTGAGCTGCAGCAGAAACCTGGGACTTTGCAGATCGTTTCTCAAATACAGAGTTGTGGGGGGGGGCTGTCTTGGTATCTTTTTTTTTTATTATTTATTTTTTTAATTTATCTTAATGATACCAGTCTTGGAATGGGGACAATCCCTCCTCAAAATCACAGCCTGTTTCCCAAGCAGTTTTTCCACCCTGGGAACTGAAGCTAATCACAGCCTTTGCAACCCACACGCTTCTCAGCACAGTCCTGTCTGATAAGTTCTGCTCAGCTGCACAGGATGCTGAACAAGCAGCAGGACTGGCCCTTGCCTTCTGCTAAGACCACTATTGTCACCTGATAGCCCAACAATCTAACCATACTTAAAGAAAGCATGACCAAAGGTAGTCTAATGTCATTCCACATAATTAATGATGCTTAAATACATATTTCAGTTGTCAAGTCCCTTAGCAGACCTTTCAATACTTAAAGAGGGCTTATGAGTGAGCTGGGGACCGACTTTTTATTGGGGCCTGTAGTGATAGGACAAGGGGTGATGGTTTTAAAGTAAAAGAGGGGAGATTTAGACTGGAGAGAAGGAGTAAATTTTTGACACTGAGGATGGCGAGACCCTGTCCCAAGTTAGCCAGAGAGGTGGTTGCTGTCCCCTCCCTGAAAACATTGCAGGTGAGGTTGGCTGGGGCTCTGAGCAACCTGCTCTAGTTGCAGGTGTCCCTGCTCCCTGCAAGGGGGTTGGACCAGATGATCTTGAAATATCCCATCCAACCTAAAACCTGATTCCATGGTTCTATGATTTTGGAAGCGGCCAGCAATGAGCAACAAAAAGGACTGAAGATATAAAAAGGCTTTGAATGAGAGTGTCTAGTTTTGAGATGAAAAAAGGAAAAGCCTGGTTTGAAGTGTGTTTGCAAGGCATGGAAAGAAAGCATTTCTTCCATGATCTTGCATACTTTGTGTGTTTGCTGGGGAGCTGCACACAAGTAAGGAGCTCTGGTGCCAGACAGAAAATGCAGCCCAGTGAGCGGCTGCCTCCTCAGCCCAGCACATACTTAAACTCTTGAACCACCAATTTTCATGGCATGGTGTAATCTATCCATCCCAGCCTTGCTAGGATGAAGGGGAGAGACAAAATAATTTTGTCCAGTTCAACAAAAAAGAAAAGTGCTGCTTACACTAACACATTAGCGCTTAAATCCCTTCATTCCTAGAGAATGAAATGGATACTGATAATTATTCATGGACAATAAACTTGCAAACTGGAAAGGCAAAAGTCACCCGACCATGGACAGACCAGTATTTATAAATATGTCAGCCCACTGGAAAAATTCTGCTGAAATAATATTATTTACTCAGTATTTTTTGAGTTGGTGTTCTTGAGTATTGTTTTAAGGAATTCTGTTTTAGGGAAAAGCCTAATCTGCTTGTGTGAGGGAAGTTAAATTGCTCTGGGTATCAAAGGGTCAACAAAAGTTGGTTTTGGTTGCTGCTGCTTTGTGGCACTTGAAACAACATTCTAAGAAGACTCACTGGAAGAGTAGTTTTCAAGTAAGAAATGGAGATTTTTCCAGCTTTCCATAATTTTTGGTAATAAATGAAACTTATGAATTGTTGGGTTTTTTTTCTAAATAACAGGTAAGTTTTCTTGCAGTGTTTCTAAACACATCCATTTAGAAGTTTCTCTACCATTTATTTAGTTCTTCCAACTTTGACCTTTTTAAAAAAGAAATATTCAGGATTAAAAAAAAAAAAGCAACCAAATCTCTTTAAATTACTGGAATTTTCAATAAATTGAAATTCTTGTTTTGAGTCACTTTGATTGATGACTGCACATGAAACAAGCCTATGATGAGGCACAATTATTGTGATCTAATCATGGGCTTGTTTTTGTGGAGTCTGGTCTGGAGTTTGGTCCCTAGAAGCTAACTTCTATGCAGTGCAATCCACTCAGCCCAGTTATTCCTGTAACTGGTGGAATAATGGTCACAGCAGTGAGACAGGTGGTCTTTGGGTAGGACTGTTCAGAGATTGTTCAAGCAAATAAGAGGCCATCAACAAAGAGCTTGGTCAACGTTTTAATCATCAGTGACTTTTTCCAAACTTTCTGATCTCTACCACTGCTGATATTTCAAGGTCAAGTAATTACTTGAGTTCTATTTAATTGCTGAAGAGCTTTCTTTGCAGCTAACACATTTCAGGCCACCACCATGCACCAGGGAGGTGCCCTCAGCAGCTGTTAGACAGGGAGCTGAGAAGGACATTTACCATGGCTCAGGATTGCTGCCTTCCTAAAAAGGAAAAAGAGTTTTCTGGATGGGTGCCAGTGGGGTACTCTCCTGCAGTTCTCCCTCAAGGATGGCTGATGACCAAGCTCGACCCATTCCGCACTTGGCTGACAGATAGCTATGGACAACAAAAAGAAGCAGATGGCTGAGAAACTTTTTACAGCATGGGATTACTGTCCTCTGGCCAGCTGGCTATTTGTGCATACTTTACTCAGACAACTTTGAAACATAGGATAATTTATGTGTTCAATGGACCAGAACCGACTCTGGAAACCTTAAGGGTCTTCCATCCTAAGAATGAAATAGTTGATGCAGACGTTAGAACTATTTGTCCAGAAACCTCTTCTGCCTTTTTAGGCTGTTGCAGAAAATCTCAGATAAATTTAACATCACTCAGGTCCTACCTTCCTGGCATGTGCACCAAAGCCCTCTGCACACTTCTTCTTATCTGGATTTGGACCAGTGCAAAATGCTTTCTGTGTTATTCCTAGGAGAGCTGTTCTGGTGTTTCTCTTGCTTGCTTCCAAAAGACAAACCAGGTCTGAAGTTTCCTATTCCTATGAGATACCCAGATGACATCTTTAGGAGCTGAGTAGCTGAAAGGAGAGCGAGAGAGGTGGAAAAATTCTTTGGTGCTCCTGCAAATAATCCAAACAGTGAACCAACCTGGTGAAAGCTGTCACTTATGTAGTGTATAAAAAAAAAATTAAAAAAAATGAAACAAACCACAAACCAATTGATTTTCTTGCATTGCAGCAATACCTCAGAGGAAACCCCCCCACCCCCATGCTCCCCAGGGAACACTTACACTAAGCATTTAAAATTCATCTCAACATAAGGCTGTGAAGACCCCAGCCCACATAGGAGTCAGAGCAACCTCCTGGAGTGTGTGTTACAAGAGCCTTCCATCTTTGCCAATCCACCAAGGTCACAAGTTGTCATAGCCAGCAGCTGCAGAGCCTGTGCTCTTTGGTTCAAGCTGTTACAGCTTTAAACTGAGGAGTGGATTTACCAGGGATGAGGAAAATGAGCTTTAGTTCTCCCATTAACTATATCTTCTTGCTCCCTTGGCAGCTTGCACAGTCAGCTGCTGCCCACCAGCTCCACTGGTGAGCAGCCACAGTGTCAAGACTATGATTTTTCTGTAATTCTCTAACACTTACAAGCTCCACCACGCTGGATCCTGCATCTGAAGGGGCTGTCTGCACTCTAGTATCATTAAAAGAGCAATAGCTTTCTGCAGGGCTGAGCAGCCCAGACTCCACCCCACCAGACTCAACATCACATAGTTGACTTCAGCTCTAGAAGATGGTACCTGCATCCTGTTGATCCCATTCTGTCCTCTGAGGATTGGATATGTTGGGTACATATATGTTGGGATGAAGCAGAGGTAGCACCCTCCAGCTGGCATCTCAAGTGTTAATGAAGCCCAGAAAAGGAGGATGATTTATTTTTTTTTTTAGAATCTTTTGGCCTTTTTTTTTTTTGCTTGTTTTGCGTTGGGTTTTTGGGTTTTTTTTTTTGAGATGTTAACTGACATCTGAATGGGAGATATGAATATAGAAATTATTCTTTGCTGAAAGCTGCAGAAAAGCCACAGCCCTCAGATCAAACAAGTTTTTGTGCCACAGCAAAATTAAATCCTTGTGATTTCCATATTCTTCAGTCAACAGGCTGGCGCCCAAATCGTTGCCATAGCTACTTAAGTACAGGCTGTCAGAAGCAGGGGAGGGAGCGGGAGACACGCTGTCCGAGGGTTAAGTAGCTGTTTAATTATTCAACCCAATATCTGACAAGCACTCCAGATTGACATAGGGGGGTCTCCTGTGATCTCTGCCTGGATAGATCACTTTAACCCCTTCTACTCCCTCCCCAGACGCCACCTGCCACATTCCCAGATGAAAGGAAAAGTGGATTTACTTCACTTTTCTTCTCCCCTGTCCCCCATTACTTATTTTCTTCTATCAAACTTGCTGGAGGTTCTGTGTGAGTCAATGAATGCCCAGGCTCAGTGATTTATATGAAATGATCTAACCTACCTCTTTAGATACCTGTTACCAGGCTGTGCCTCAGTTTCCCCAGTTCCCAGAGTTGTAGGGGTGGTGATGTTGCCTGGCAGGATCCTTTTGCTGCAGAGACCCCTGTCACAGGGTCATGTTGGCTCTTCCCAGGCTGCTCAGTTTGGCACATGTGTGGTGTGGACATGGTCTTGGGCATTTGTCAGCCAAAGGCACTTGGGTAGCTTGGCAGGAGGGCTGCTGCACAAGTGCAAGGTACAGCTGAAAAGTACAATTTCAGAGTGCTGGCTGAGCAGAGAAAGATTATGTTAGCTTCTTTCAGAGCTTCCCCATGATGTTTTTTCTCAGCTTTGCATGTATGGCATATTGGGAACTTAGGCTGTTTTTTTTCTAACAGAGCAAAACAATGAAAATACTTGGAAAAAAAACAGCTATGCTGGTCGAACCTCCTTCATTAAGGAGAGTTGTGTTTTCAGATGCCTTACTCTCTTTTCAACTCTGCCTTACTATTTAACTCTAGAAAAACCTGGGCTCTGTCTCTCTGTCTCATACAAACTTGAGAGACTTTTCCTTTCTGGAAATCATATTAAAAACATTGCCTCGCACAGATCCTTTGTCAAGCTGATTATTTTGCTGTCCTGCAATCCAAAAAGGCTGGGGGTAAGGTAATAGTTCAAAATCCACCGTTTAGTCATTGCTGGACATGAAAAACTGTTTTGGTTATCAAAGAAATATGTTGAAAGTGGACACTGACAGACCCTGGGGGTCCAGGTACCTGGCTGGTGTCAACGGAAAATAAAACAGATTAATGAGGTCTATGGCCAGTTGCTTCTGTACTCTTTTCTTAACCTTTCTTTTCCAGAGACTTCCAGACAGATAAAGGACAATGCCTGGTTAATCATTTATTCATCTGCATATCCAGCCTCTCTTTTCATACTTTCTTGCCTCAGAGGAAAAATTAACTTATTTTCTAGCTTCTCCCTCACAATTCTATGGAAGCAATTTTGGTCACAATAGGAAGTCATGTCCCATTCAATTGAGTTTAAAAAAAAAAAAAAAAAGAAAGAAAAAAAAAGGAAAAGTAAGCATGCTAGAGCAATTGGAAAGGTATGCTGGGGAGAGGGTGCTCCAGCAATCCCTGGCCTGCCTTGAAATGTTTTCTGCTCCTGTTTATTTTTAGCTACTGTCACTCTTCTTTCCATGCTCTGCTGAGGGTCATGTTGCATTGCTGAAAAGTTCACTTGCTCCAGTGCAGACCTCCAAGAAAGAGAGTTCTGACCACAGATTTTAATCTGGATGGTTTTGTATTGTCATGGGCCAAATAGCAAAGCCTTTTCTCAGTCTTTTCACAGACCAAAGTCTCATTGGATCACTGGCCTGACACATCTCTAAGCACTTTCTCCAGAGCTCCTTCCTCTGTCATATACTCAACACCATCCCTGTTTTGATACAGGATGTTCTGGCCTCCCAGTAACGGACTGTCTCCAGATTTGCCCAAAACTTCCAGCTTTCACCCTTTGGTCACGTCCTTCACATCCACACATCATGCAGGAACCACGTGGGGAGAACAGAGATGTACATTTGGCTCTGTGGACCAACATAACTGCTGGGACCATGGTGGGTTATCTGCATCTCCCTGCTCAGCTACATGAGCTTGTGACTCAGTTTCCCCCTCTTCATGCTGCAGTGGCTTTTTATTTCCTTTCTTTTGTTTGTTCTTGAAATTGTATTTGGTAAATAATCTTGATCACAAAGCTGTGTGGCCTTGCAACATTCCATGCATAATATAACCTTCTTTTCTGTTTTCCTAAAAACCCATGTCCCAGAGTGATCGTGAACCATTCCAAGAAGAAATGCCAAGAATTTCTTAGTAAATGTCTTGACTCTTCATGTCTTGTGGTTTTTGTTTGATTGGTTGGTTTTTTGTTGTTTGGTTTTTTTTGTGTTTTTTTGTGTGTTTTTGTTTGTTTGCTTGTTTTTGTTTTGTTTTTCTTTAGGTAATGAAAATGAAGCATCGTTTCAAGTCTACTAAGCTGGTTTGTATTTCACTGCCTTCTTGGTTCTTGGGAAGGTTGACCAAGCTCTCTCTAATTTCAGTCCACAAGCCACCTTGGTCTTCTGTGTTGGGAAGAGAAAGATATTGGATTTTCATGTAGTAAAATTTCATTCACCCAATGCTCTTGGTGGACATCAGAAATACAGCATCCAGAGAAAGGGGCAACAAACTGCTCTCCTGGGACATACTGGGATATTCTTGCAGTAACAAGGCACTTCTTTGATTAGAGTGTGGTTCAATGGCCAGACTGGTACAGCCAGGTGCAGATAACACTTAGGCATCATCTCAAAGGGTTTCTCATCCCAAGTTGTGCACTCCGTCACTTTGGTTTGGTTTGGGCTCTTTTGTGTGTTTGTTTGTTTATTGTGTTTTGGGGGTTTTGTTTGTTTGGGGGTTTGTTTGTTTGTTTGTTTGTTTTCTAGTGGTGGTGGCTTCTCTTTGAAATCCAGAAGTTAATAATAGATAAGTATTTTTCAGCGTGATTTATTTAGCTTCGGCTGATCTGTGGCAACTTTGCATTTATCTGCTTCATTTAGATGCATTTCAGGTTTAAATAAAATGGCATTTTCATTCTGTCTGTTGGTGTGAAGAAGGGTGATGGGGTAGTGGTGAATGTTTTCATCTGGCAGGTCCATGTTCTTCCTGTACATCATCAAAGGCTGAGCTGCAGCACTGGCACCAGATGGTCATTTGCTCCTGTGTTTTCCATTGTAAAAAAAAAGACTCTGCCTTTTGGGTGCTTTGATTTACTGCAGCTTATACTCAGAACCATGAAAAGCCTCAGTTGCAAAGGTTGGGCAAAACTACTATTGGTCAGGAATTAGTTCCATTATGGTGTTTTCCTGAGCACCGAATTTGCTAGTAGCATCAGTCCCTGCATTGGCTCCAGCCCCAGCTCCAATGTCCACTCAGTTTTCTATACCAGAAGCCTGTTGGGCTCTTTGGCAGCATTTAAAGCCTTCCCAAGGTGAATGGGAGATTCCTGGCAGCATAACAACAGACTGGAAGGTAATGAACACTATAATGGCTTCTTCTGCTGCCCTTAGTCAGATGATGGAACCTCTGAGAAGGACAAGAACTCACCTCTGTGTCACTGTCCTTTTGTTACTTGCCAGTTTGCTGCCTGGTAGTGCAGGTTTTTTTTCTACGGCCTGTCAGGCTGAGAAGGCACCTCAGCCAACACTGCTCAAAACTTTCAGGTTGGGAAAAACAGCATCACTTAAGAAGGGGAGCAAAAAAGATTTCAGAGGGGAAGCCGACTAGCAGACCTGTGAGCATGACAGCATGGGGGCTGTGTTGAGATTAATTTGCTTAATTGTTGCACGGTTTTAGCAACAGTTGCCATGTTTACAGGTTGAGTCAGTAATGCTTGTTAAAACTCTTAATTCAAAGGGACCTCAAGTAATAAAAAACAGCCTTGGAATGGTCTTTCACATTAGCTACTGTTGCTTTGCTACAGCAAACACAACACTGCACTCTTCTCTTTGGGGCAAACCCACTCTTAATGGACAAGGCCTGTGGAATTTCACCTTTTGAAAAATGTGACTTTTTTCCCCACCAGCTGCTATTTCTGGATGTAGTGTGTAGATGCAATATAAAATCATAGCAGTGCCAGGGCTTTTGTCTCCCACCATGCATGGTGGAGGGCCAGAGGCACTGACAAGTTATCTCTGTGGAAGTCTCTGCAAAATCAGCGGAAGGATTTCTCCATCTCCAAAGTAATGTTGGTTGTGCCTTATCCTCTCAGATCTCCCTTGCTTTTCAGAAGGATCTTATATTAATTTGATGAATACACGTAGGGAGAGCCCTTTCTCGTGTATATGTTCAAAATGCAAATAGAGAACCCAACTGTTTGGTGATACCTCTAAATTTCTCACCACCCGTCTTCCCATGAATAGGGTCAATGAAGATGGACCAATCCTGCTGGTCTGCCATGACACACCAACAGGGGATGCTGATGGCAGCTGAGGACAGGAGTGTGGATGATTTTTCTATTCTGAGTCTTATTTGGTGAGCTCTTGCCTCTGTGCTGTCTTGATATGTATCTGGGAATGAGACAGAGTAATCATTGTAGAATCATAGAATGGTTTGGGTTGAAAAGAACATTAAAAATCGTCTCATTCCAACCTGCCACGGAGTCATGGTTCCTTCCCCTGACATGGAAGGGTAAAACAGGAGAGGACAACTTGAAGTGAGATATACTTTGAAATTTCCCTGCTGATGGGCAATTGCTCAGAGCAACAGCAGTGCCCTGGAAGCTGCAGCCACCCTCTGATGAAGCACAGGGCAGTGCTCAGGTGTGTACATTATTTTTTGTCTGAATGACACTTGTTTGTGTTGGGCCAGCTGAGGTCTGAGGACTAGTTTTCAGTTGAGAAAACCACTTCTTGTACTGGATTGTCAGGGAGTCAGGAGCTACATTAATAACCCCCCACAAACCTCATAAAACCAAATAGATGCTGCCAATGGAAAAGGACTGAGCTTTACAGCAAGAAGAGTGGAGGAGGAATCAAAGCTTATGATGCAATTTTGTGTTAACAAGGTCAGATATTTTGTTTTGGTTGCATAAGTGAAACTTTGACAATGGGGCACAATGTTGAAATATTTTGACTATTTTTTTGCTAAAGGAGGTAAATCCCAGAATCCAACTACTCTGTGATACCCAGCTGAGCCAGGGTCTGAGTGAAACAATACAGTCCTATGAGACATGGGTGCAGTCAAACCATCATTCCCAGTTCAGCATGAGTAGAAGAGACATTGATACTACTCTCACAGAAGATTGGATGCTCTGCCCTAAGGCTACTCCATTGCCTTTTATTAGAAATGATTGAGGTGTACATAGATATGCAGCCTCCTAATACATCTGAAAGTCCCACTCTGCCTTCAGTGAGGAATAAACATCCACCAATCCTCTGAAGAAGATGAAGATGCACCTAAAATTCAGGACAAGCAAATCCCAAACACAGAATTCCCTGAAGGGAAGAACTTCATTCACCCTTGTACCATGGCAGGGGATTAATGGAAGAAGTGAATCCATCTCTTTACTCAGGAGTATGACTTAATTTCATGAAGGAAAAATAATCTCATGAGGACTGCCAGTTTCTGTACCACCTTCCCTCTCACTCCTCATGGACATCGGAATGGGTCAGGGAGGGTTATACTCATGTTGAAAACACTGGCCAGATGAACCAGGGGGAAGAAGCAAGAAATCTGCAACAGACCTTCTCCAGGTCTACTCAGAGGGAGAGTGAACAGAAGAGCTTCACACCCAGCCCCACAGCTCCTCTCCATGCCTGGATTGGCCCAGCTCCAGGCTACCCTTCAGCCAGGGACAAAAGGGAAGGAACAGTCTGACACCTCATTATTACTCACCATGGTGGTTCTTTCTCAGTGATTTAGCATTGTTCTTTCCACAGAGTGCTCTGCTAAACTCGCTGTAGTTCCTTCAGTGTCTCCTGTGGCTTGAGTTTGAAGTGGTGGGGTGCCAGGGAGATTGAGAATTCACAGGAGGGAGTTTGGGTCAGAGTCTCAGCCAGTACAAGTCCTCCTCGCTGTTCGGATTTCAACATCCCATTTCAGGACCAAAGTTGTCAAGGGGCTTTTGAAATGAGGATGTCTCAGAAAAGCAATGATGTGCAGAATTTTGTTTAAATGATAGTAATAAAAGGAAAACAACTTTAGGAAATTTAAGTAACCCATCCTTAATCACAAACAGGAAATTAACTTCGCTAATGAGGGGCTGGGCATGCGGCTAATCTGGGGCTCAGGCTCAGAACAGAAGAAACGTAGAAGGAATCAATTCTGACCACATTATGCTGAGCCTCACACTGACAGACACAAGCGAGCTGCTAGTGTCAATGTTTAAGGCATACTCTGACCAAACTGCTCTTCACTTTAGGTCCAAGATCCACTGATGGAACACCTGCAGCTCCAGGGAGCTCCAAACTCCTGGAAATGAGAATTAAATTCAAAAGGCATTAGTGGCATGGTCCAGGTAGTCAAAGAATATCCTGGATGTGATCATGCTTGTGGATGAGGCCACTGAGAAATCTGTTGGATGAACCTACCAGTTATTATCTCTTGGTGGCATCTCATTTAGTGACTATGTATAATTGTAGCTTCTGGCTCTGGGTCCCCCAGCTTCTAGTTCTTGTTCTCTTCAGCCCTGTTGTGCTTCTGCATACTCTCATGCAAGAGCAATGTCAGTGAATGTAGCCAGATTGACTCATTGACTTTCTTCTATTAAGTCTTCTATAAGACTTCTTCCTCCTTATAGACCTTCCAAATCTTCAGAAAAAGCAGAAGGAGAGACCATCCAAGGCATCCTCTTTGGCTAATCAAACCTACAGAGGACTGTGTTTCTGAAATGCCATTCTGTGAGAGATGCCAGTAACACAGCGAAGTAGCCAAATACTTCAGGAAACCTGAAACATTCCTGCGTGGTTCAGATGGTTCAGAAAACTGAACTGGTCAAAAAGTCTTCAAAATAGTCTATAGTGTCAAAGCATCAGCAACAAACTTGTTCTGAAAACAGGGATCTAGTTCAAATATCTTCTATATGGTGATATGCACTCAAGCATATATAAACGTTGAGATCAGCACCGGATGGTGTTTCTTATTTAGTTTCACGCTTTGTTAACTTCTCTAAATTATGTCGAACGCTTTTTTTTTTTTTTTTTTTAATACCCAAACTTCTGCCTGTTCCCTATTACCAAAATGAAGGAAACAAAACAAAACAACCCAGAAATTTTAAAAAAGCAAAAAGAAAGACAAAGTCAAGCCTGTAGAACAAGCTGGCAAGACAACGAAGTGGTCATCAACTACACAATGCATGCTACATCAGAGGCAAGTTGGAGTCTGGAAAGATGGAGGAGTTAAGGCATGTGGTTGCAGGCTGCAGAAGAAGACTCTGACAAAGATAGAAAGTGGTCTTGAGTATTTTAAAAACCCTGAAGGAAATGTCAGCTATTTTGATGGTAATCATCCCTGCCTTCTGGTTTGGGTACTTGAAGGATTTATATTGCCTTGGAAAGAAGAAAAAGATAAATCTGCAGTGTTGGGTTTGGTGTTGCTTGGGGTTTTTTTGTGCAGTTTGCTAAATCTTAATAGATACAATCCACAGCTTTGGACTCTGTCAGAGTCTTCCCTTTAACAGGAAAACTGCATCGCACCAGAACCTTGATCAGCTCAGGACATGTGGTTTTCTCTGCTTTTGTGTGTCTATCCAGTGTGCTTTTTAATATGACAATTGAAGATGGGTTTTATTCGATTATTGCATTAGTGGGAGTCTGAAGCAGGATCATGATCGCCAGGGTTATTGCTGTATGAGTTAATGTTCACACCCCTTTTGGGTGTCCCAGAGGAGTGCTGCAGGCTTACAGCCAAATTTTATTTTGACTTGGATCACAGTGTGCAAGCCAACTGTTTCTGCATTTCATTTCTGTCATATCCTGTACATTAAAACACCATTAATTCAAACCTTTTGTTTCTAAGAACAACTGTGCTGTAAAACAGCAATAAAAAGCTGCCAAAGTTCTCTTAAACCAGTGTAATATCATGTTAATTCACGCAAACTGGGATGTAAAACAACAACAACAAAATATTTATTTATGTTAAAATCACACTACAAATAATATTTTTCCTCTTCAGCTTTCCAGTGAGATGAGGGACACACGACAGAAATGACCCAAAATTCATATTTCTTACCACAACCGTGGGATCACACAGCACCTTCCCCAAACCCATTTTATCCATTACATAAAGAACATTCTGTTAACAGATTTTCATGTGCTGTTGTGAAATGCATTAACCTCAGGCTTGTGATGTAGGTTGCTCTGTACTACTTGCATTGCTTTTTCACTGGTAACATGAGAGTCCACTCCAAATATTTTCTTACCTAATTACTCGGTGATTCAGTGAAGCCTCCCAGCAGAAAGGAGGGCTGGACTGCCTGAATTCCCACCATATGCCTGCTGCATGGTGAGCACCAAAGAGACATCTTCAGAGGCACGTTCCCTGGGCTGACCACAGCTAGGAGCCAGGAATCAAAAATGCGGTCATGAGCCCAACAGCTTCCCCATCTCCACGTGGATTCTGTTACTTTTATCTGGTGCTGTTGCAGGGCTTAATTAGCTCATGCCTGAGAGGCGGAAAAAAGCAGTGAAGAGTGTTTGCTGAAAACACATGAGCTGAGCAGGGATTTGTACCAGATTTTCTCCAAACTTCTTTTCCCAACAAATACCCCAGGACCTGGCTACATGCAGAACCTGCTGAAAGATGGGAGGACAGCAAAGACCTCCTGGACTTTGTGTTCCCAGGGGCTGGATGGGCATGGCCACATCCCCATCTAATGCAGTAGCATTAGCAGTGCCAGAAGTCAGCTCTGTCCCTTGTCATAGATGTGGTGTTGCCAGCTTGGCACATGGCATTCATCCTTCTCCAAAACAGCAGCCCTGATCTTCACACCCTCCTCCTGACTTTCTGCTGCAGAAGTCTTAGCTTTTAAATTTGTGGTCAAGCCAGCAGGGAGTTCCAAAGAACTGCCTTCCTGCTCCACCCAAGTGGGATCTGCTCCCTTGGCTTCCCAAGGGTCTGGATGACTTGAATTCATAACCACTTGCCTCTTTTCATAGTGCATTTGGGAAGATGATGATGATTATAGCCAGTCACTGAATGGGCTGAATTCCCAAGTGTTGGGATCCAGGCAACCTTAGGCATGTGGTGGGGTTCCTTGCTCCAACATGCAGGGGCTAAGTGCTGGTCTGGGCTCTTAAACCAGAGCAACTGAACAATGAATGTGCTGTCCCACAGGAGTGCCCCAACCCTTGAACAAAAACCCATCACAGGTAAAACAGTCGTGGAGCTTTTCAGGTGCAGCAATAGCTTCCATCAGCTTTGGTATGTGGGCAAGTGTTTCTTGCACATCCCTTATTTCTCTCAAGCTGGAGTCTTTCTTCAGTCTGAATGGAATGTTTAGGAAACAAGGAGAAGTTAGAAACGGGAAGGAAGAATTAGGAAGCAAAGTCCTACAATGGTCGAGAGAGGGTGCCTTTGGTGCCAGATGCCCAGGAGCCACAGAGGACACAGAAACTTCTCCAAGTCTCTCTCCAGGCTGGCTTTAGAAGTGCCTTCAACCTAGTTTAGATGCTCTAACAAAAAACATCAAGACTCCCTGACTCAGCTTGAGCCCCTGGATCAACCTGCTGTTACCAAGGAGGAGCTGGAATGCCCTTGCAAACAGGTTGGGTTCCTTCATCACACACTCTTTGTCTTTCAGTTTGGGGCTGATAAGGGAATATTTTCAGTGGAACTTAAAACACTGTAAATCCAAGCCCCATGTTGCTCAAAGTCAGCTCAGAGAGGAAGAAAGAAAAAAAACAAACCAACATACAATACCACCAGGAGAGAAGGAAAGATCTTTTCTCACGCCACAAATTCTAAAGATACACGAAGAATTGATGAACTGGTGGTTAAACCAAAGTTCATGGAATACAAGATACACCATGGAACAAGCTTAAATGTATAAATAAGCTATGTTTTGAGTAGGATATTTTGCCCCCATTTGCTATAGTGTTGTCTCTGAAATTTCCTAAATCACATCCTGATCTCTCTCTCTCCGCTCCCTGGCTTAAAAGCCTTGTTTTGGCTCTTGCTGCAAGGAATAATATAATGGAGAAGGGGAGGGAAAAAGAATCCCCGTCAGCTGCTAAACATATAAACCTGCAGATTTATTTAGTAGTAATAATCCCTGAAGGAGAAACATATTCAATACTTCATCATCTGAGGAACTGCCCACATGTGTTTGGAGACAGCAACAGGCAGTCAGGAGCATGTGCCAGCAGCAGCTTGGAGACAACCTGTTGTTGCTGCCCTCCCTCCTGCAGCACCCATCCTGCTTCCGTACCTTCTCAACTTGCCTGTACCTCAGAGATGGTCCTAGATATTTTCCTTCTTCCTGGAAATGCCCTTTTCTTCAGTGCAAACTCTCTTTGGCCGCTGAAGTTCTGGTGGGGAAATATCCCAGGACAGCCTGGAACAGCGAGGAGCTGTTCTCAAAGAAACCCTTGGACTGCTGAACATCCTCCCCAGGGACCCGACGGCTAACGCCATGTGTTTCGGGCTCATTGCAGGGTTGGTTTCAGCTTGCTGGGCTGTTGGCCGTGTTTATTAAAGATGTCATCTGTCACCTCTTGCTCTTGGCCAGCGACGTGGGAGTGTCAAGGAGGTAGGAGCACTTGGCTCCTCTGGTTTGCAGGGGGAAGTGACCTTTTCTTGAGCATGAGCCACTTCTAAATATTAAGCAGGGATGTGAATACAGACAAATCATCATCTGCTGAGCGTGAAGAGGATGCAGGACATGGATGCTGGGAGTGGATGGGGGCTAGTAGCCAGGGTGGTTCCTCTGGGGTAAAAATTAATGAGAGCCCAGGAGAAACTAAGGAGTCACCAAGGAGTTAGACAAGTGCACGGCTCTCCTCTCCATCTCCAGGAGCTGCAGATGGGGTCATGGGCCCAATATCCTGGGCTGCTATACCCCAGGTGCTGCCTTTCCAGACTGCCCTTCCCAGATCCCTGTCCCATGTCCATGAACTAAAACAAAACATCTCTAGAGCTCAGGAACTGCTGCTTCAAGTCTGTTGCTTGTAAAGGCTGAGGAGAAACAAGTTCTGCTTGTTGGCTTCTGAGGAGCTGGACCCAGAACCATGAAAGCATTCAGTTTGTACTTTGGTTTCCAAAACTTTGGTTGCCACATACCCTTTATGCTTCTGCGATGTTATCAACAACTAGGACCATGTCCACACCATACACATTATCTAGCAGAGCTGAGTTAGTTTATTTCCAATGCGTCATTCACAGTGATTTTGTTCCATTTAAACTTTTAATTTCTTCATTAACACAAGCACAGAAATAGTTTTTAATTGCTCAAAGCCCAATGGCATTCAAGCTGAGTTCCTTCTGGCTTGAAAACTAATTTTGTTTTCATTGGAAAAATGGATACTGTTTATTTAATTTTTCTTCACACAAAATAAAATATGTGGGTGGAGGAAATGGGACAGATTGGAAAATACTTTGACTGATAAAAAACAATCAGTTCAACATTAGAAGCTTTTATATCTGCAACGGAAGCCATAAGAAAGTAATTACTAAATAGTTGCTGCAGATATCTGCAACTATAAGCATAGGTGGGAATGCTGAAAAACAGCTGATATTCTGTGCTAGTTGCTAGAAGATGGATTCTACAGATTATACCAACTGGATTTTACTAGACACCAGGAGATATTAAATGGGGAAACTACAGGTTGATTAAATTAATGTGTTGATAGACACCCTATGGTTCATCGGATAACATGCTTCACCCAACTGCAGAAAGCTTCACCAAAAAAAACCTCCCAAATCTTGTTATATTTCCTGGTTACTAAACCTCAAACAAAAAGTAATATTAATCTTCAGATTAAAAAAAAATAATTCTTGCCCCATATAAAAACTTTCAGTCAAAAAAGAAAAAAAACAAGGGACTTTTTATTTAAAAAAAAAAAGCTGAGATTTTAATGGAAGAGAAAAAGGAAAAAAGTCAGGTTTTAGTCATAAACATTATTTTATTGTTAGAAAAAAAAAAAGCACCATTCTGCTCTTTTTATACAGATTTGTTTAGTCATATATGTTGCAAGTTGGACAATAATACTTTCAGCAGAACATTGCTGGGTAGAATGTTGCTTTATAAAGAGAAAATGCTGAGGGTGCTGCAGAACTTGCAGGAGTATTTGGGACACTGTACCAGGGAGGACCTATGGCAAATTTGGAGCTTGTTGTTCCCAAGGTACTGCTAGTGAGAGAGGAACTGTTAACTCTGGGTGTCATCGTATCATGTCCCATCTGATGTCCTGCCACAGAACATGAAATGGTGGCCTGAGATCTGATCCCTCACTGTGAGATACGTTCAAAAGGCTACTCCTTGTGGATGGTTTCTGCTGTAAGTCGGGGGCTCCACCATAGTGTCAGAGAGCACCCCCTGGCCGGCAAAGCTTTGTACAGGGTGGGATCTGCTTGTGATGCCAGCATGAATCCCCCAGTGAGGGCTTCAGGTTGGGAAGAGAGCTTGATTCCTCTCCTCCAAGTTGGGATGAGTTCATTCTTCCTAATGACTTACCCACAACTCAGGTTCAGGGAATTCTTGTGTGAGTCATAATCTGCTGAAACATTTTTTTCTCTCTCCCCAGATTTTTTGAACAAGTCTCACTCTTTATTATCATGGAGATATAAGGGAAATATCCCACAAGGACATGTGTAGGTCTGAACTGCATGTCAGAAAGTTTGCTGTTAAGATTACAAGTGATGTGTGACCAGACTGTTTGGATCTGTGGTCGGGTCCTAGAAGATGTGTGTGGTGACTGACCACATCCTCTCTGGAAGAGGAATGTTTGAGCTCATCGTGTTGGTGAAGTGCCGTGGTTTGATCGTGGAGCAACTTCACTGGAGGTGGAAGCAGGAAAAGGGGCTACTGTGGCTGAGCTCCACCTTGCACCTGGCCATGGAGAGCAGCTCATTTGTCCAGGATGCACCAGAATCACCGTATGGTAGATGCATCATATTTCTGTCTGCTATTTCCTGCATGGAAAAAATGAGAGCCAAGAGCAACTGCTCCCACATCCCCTGGGGTGGTCCTAGCTGGAGCCAAGGCTACAGATGTGTTAGTGCCTTCCCAACACCATCCTCTCCCAGATGGTAGAGCACCATGTTTTGGAAGCTGCTTAGCCGTGGGTCCACTTTCTTCGGGATGCATCATGAGTTACTGGTTCGGTTTTTATCATTACTTCATCAGATATTTCTCTGGTGGCATTTGACTCGGCTACCAGGGCAGATGTTGGTACCTACAGGGAGTACACACACGATTCAAGTCAGGTTATGGGAGGAATGTGACTGAGGCTTCAGTCTGAGCTCTCCCTGCTGGCCAGATGGATCCTCTCATGCACCAAATTGCATCAAACTAGACATCTAAATGATTTGAAGGTAGCAAGAGGCACTGCTAAAAGTCCTTCTCAGGAAGGTGGTTCATGGAAGATTTCTGGAAGACTTTGTAGACACTTGGTTTGGTGACAAGATGTGGTTGTGGCAGTGCCTTGGATAATTGCAATCTCTGTAGAGTGCTGAAGCTTTTATCTATGGTGTATATGTAATAGTGACTTCTTGTTCATTTTCTGCAGTCTTCTCTAGTTGCCTGACCTGAACATTTGTTGTGGATGGTGCAAGATGGTTGCAATCACAACACACGTCCTGTATCTAAGCAGCTCCCTCTGAGCTTTCCCCATAGTTGACAAATTAATTCTAGTTTGATGGAGGGACATATCTAGCACTCTTTCTTATAGAAACTTTCTTCTCCCTTCTTCATCCATCAGGTCTTCAGACTGCAGGTTCTTGGGGCAGCAACTGGCTTATGTTGCACAAGGCATGTTTGCCTGGGAATTAGTGCACTGCTGCTGTTAAGGGTAATAACCGTGCTTGCTCCAGCAGCATCAGGAGCTGCTCAGCTGCCATAGTAAGGCAAGCAGAGCCAGGGGGATGCCAGAGCATCACAGTTGCTGTATTCCTCCCCAGTTTGACTGGGTTATAGCAAAACCAAGTGCCAGTGTGTGCCATCAGGACTGTGCCATGTAGGTCTTCCCTTGGACCTAGATTTGGAGTTGCTACCAAATACTTTCCTTGTCTCCTCACAATGCAACCTTTTGATTCCTGCATGCACCATGTTTTTCTGCATTCAGCCACATTAAACCCTCCCCGTTTTCTGTAGATTTATGAGATTGCTCAGGTTTTGTTGCGAGTTTTAATCCCCACTGGTGAAGTGGAAGCTGCTTAAAACTGGAACCAAAACATCAGACGCATGTAGAAGGTTAATTCCCGTGATCACATATTGCCGTGGGTGGAGCTGAGGGATCTTAACAGTAATTGTATGTTTGTAAGAGAAAATGGTGATGCACTGACTGTATTTTAATATTGTTGATATAGATGCCTGCCTAAAGCGTAACTTGGTAGAGCAAGGAGGACTCTTAATGAAGACTTAAGCAGTTTAAGACCTGAAATCTCATAAGATTTGAAAATTTTATCTGAAGATAAATGCCAAAGCCAGTCAGCAGATCTCTGGCTGGTGGTTAAGCCTTGCATGGACTTAAACTGTCTGGTGTCAATGACCTAATATTTCTCCTTCTTTCACCAATCCCTCTTCTTGTATGATCACAGCTAATTAGCATCCTGGCTAGAAAGCTGTTGTGCTGAGTGCTGCACAAACCCACAAGCCCAGTGATAAAAACCTCTCTGCTCCTGTCACCCATCCGGGATGGCATGAGAGCCTTTCCCTTGCAGCACACTGGACAGGGGTGGTTGGTTCCCCTTCTCTTCCTCATCCTTCCTCCCCTTGCTAATAAATAAAAGTGCTCCTTCTCCCATTCCTCCTCATCCTTTCTTCTGCTCAGAGTTTTTACTTCATCTCAGCCTTGTCATTTTTTTCTGTACAACTTAAGCTGTTGCAGGGCTGCAATTTACAAGGAAATATTAAATTTCTAAAAAACCTGACCTTGTGCTGGTGAGCCAGTGGGTGAGTCAAGGAGATCAATCTCTTCCTGGATGCACCATAGACTTGCCAAAAGCAATTTGGGCTAAATCACTTCAATTCACCTTAAATCCTCATGGTTTGTCCTTTTGTTTGAGATTGAGTTCTCTGCCCCAGGGCTCCTGCTGTTGGGTAAGCAGGGACTCCTCACACATCTCAGACTCAACAGCACAAACACTGGGGGTACGGTGGAAATCCCCAAGAAAAAAAAAAAAGTGCATGTCACTTTAACCTGTAATTCTCTACAGTAAGCACTGTGAATTTTTTTTTTCCTGTTACCTGGCTTCAGCTCTGAAGGTGACAGCACACAGAACTGTTTTAATTCACATGAAAAGACCATCCCACAGCTCCCTAATCTTGGCATTTAAATAGTATTCTACATCTTTAGAAACCCTGAAATGATGAACAACCCAGTGCCTTGGTCTCCTGTGTGGTTATAGTATGTGATCATGATCCTCCCTGCTGTTTCACAAGCATTGCAGGACAAAATCCACCCTGCACACAGAGAACTTTCAAATTCTCAGACAGTAAAAGGGCATTGAAATGTGAAGTAAAAACAGCTCGGAAGTTATTTTGGTGGTTGAGTCCCCTCAGCAGAGATACCCATTGAGGAATGGATATAGCCAGGTACTGTTCCACTCTCCAGGGGTTACAGGATTTCCAGGCTCTCCTCAGTTTGCCATCAGGGGAAGGAAGGCTGTAAGAATGGCCCAGCTTTCATAGGATCATTGTATGGGGCTGAGGTCTGCAGCACAGCAGGATGGAAAGGGGTTGTCCATGGAACAGCCTCCCTACAGTTCCCCTGCGAGAGCCACCAGCTCCGTTGACTTTTCACACCTAATTAAAGAGGAAAATTAACTGGGCTCATGGTTGACTTTCACAGGATCATGGTACCAATCAGCAAACAGTGTTTCTGTGTTCAGGCTGTTGTTACTTTTGGGGTCTAGAGTCAGATGGAAAAAAATGCTTGACAAAACTGCCTGTCTCAAGAAATATCCTCCCTGAAGAATTTCATTGTCCAAGTTAACAGACCAATAAAATCCCCAAGTCTGGGTCTTTGGCTTTGCAGCAGGTTGTTACAATGCATTATGATCCTCCTCAGATGAATGTGAAAGTGCAGCCCCTCAGACGCCATTTGGCATCTTGTGTGCTGGTGTACAGTGGCTCTGCTTGTCCAGGGACAAAGGTAGAAGGTCCCTTTCTTTGGCCATGGGCATGGACTTGCAAGTGTCTGATGGATTTGGGGTTTGTGGGTCACTGCCTCAAAAAAAATGATCTCCTTTGAATTCTTCTGCAGTGTGTTATCCACTACAATGTGTCCAGGTCAGAGTAAATACAGGAGTGGGCATGGACAGGTGGGTGTACACATGAGGGTACTGGTGCAAGCTCAAGAACTGAGTATGCCAGCCTGTATCTTGAAGAAGAAATTCAAGGTCTTTGGATTATTCACAGTGTAATTTTGAAAGGCTGAACTAAATAATAAAGGCACCACTGCAGATTCTGATTCATTCTACTTTTCCCATCCTGTGCTATGTACCAAATAAAGGCTATAGAGGGTACCAAAGAAAAAGAAAAGAAATTGTGTTAATGTGTTCTAGAATGTGCATAGAATGGGCAGTTTTTCATTTAGCTACTTACTACTTACTAAAGTGGGAGAACTGCAAAATGCACAAGAAAACAGTGCCCAGGAAGCTTAGATTCTCAGTCAAAAGCCACAGTTTATGTCACAAAACCTTTGGGAATCATAGCTGATGCATACACCAGAACAGATACCTTGGAAAACATGATAGAACGGGCTTACATATAAATTCAGTTGAGGAAATGTTTTGTTTTTTTTACATGGTAAGCAACTTTTTTTTAAAGAGATGGATCCAAAAGGAGAGACATAGATTCCTGGGGGAGAGAATGGAAACAACTTTTTTTTTTTCCTTATTCTTTTTATGGGATCACATTACTGATGGAAGAATTGACCTGCAGAGACCAGTTTCCTTCTTTTTGTCACTGACAATCTGCCAAGATCCAATTCTTTCTGGATATTACAAGAAAGGCTCAAAGCACAAATGCTGCAACCCCAGTTTTAAAAACTGAAATCTGCTCTGTCTCATCTCCTGCTTGCCCCAGGTTTGTGCATCCAAAAATTTTAACCTAATCTGTGACAGAACTGGCTACCTCCTTGAGGGCAACATTACCACACCCTTCAGGCAACCATCTTTCACGGCTGAGCACTCTGCACCTTCACACCTTCTCTATCAGCTTGTAAAGCACAAAGGCTCAGACCCCTCTATTTGCTTAGCTACACCAATAGCTTCTGCAGTCCAGGCAAATCTCAGTGGTGTTTCTTCTGTCTTGTCATATGATACTTGCAACAGGCATTTGTGAGATGCCTGGAGTTCTTGCTTTGCATTTAAAAAGCTCCATCTTGGAGCATGTTGGTAGCACAGACACCAAGTCAGGTCTTGTCTGCCTTTCTCTGTTCTTTCTGCCCCTCTCAGGATGGGATTTGCTCCTTTTGGGGGGAGGGGGATGTCAGGTGAGGTTTCTTCTTGTCACAGTTTGATTAAAATGAACTTGGAGGAGAATTCTTCTCAGCAACCGCCTGGAATGTGTGGAGGAGGCTGGATTTCAGGTTTGGTTTTTTATAAAGTCTTAGCTGGGTTTTGGTTTGGAAACCCCAAATTCAAATGAAAGATTGGTGACTGAGATAAAACAGATTTAAGATCCAAGTCAACCTGGTTTTGCTTTCACAAACCCCAAATCATCTTGCTTTGCTCTTCATAGAAATGAGGGAGGAAACCCCCCAAACTTTTATCTGACCCCTCCTCAAAATTCTTTTGATGCTCAAGATAAAATGGAAACGAGATTCACACAAAATCCTGGGGGAAGAAGGGATCTTGAATTAAGAGGTTCTGGCCCTGTTAACTACCCTGGATGGATGTGACCCAGCACAGCTTGGCAACCCAAATTCTGAAGTCATTGATCCTGAGGAAAGCAATAAATCATATTTGACAGCTTAAGAAAAAGCAGTCTGACCTTGTGCCTGGTTTTGATCCCACCGAATTCAGCACTGATGCAGCTGGAGACATCAGTGAGCACAAAAATGGCAGCTCTGAGACAGTAGCCAACCAGAAAATATGCAGATCAGACTACTGATAGAGGCAATATGAAAATGTCACTCCAGGACAGTGGCTACCCCTTCGAGATCAATTGTTAGCTTAAGTTAACAAAAAGGTTATAAGAGCAAATGCAGAGAAACAGGGGCAATGGGCGCAGAACAGATGAAACCATGACCAAAGACACTTCATAAAGAAAATGGTGGCTATGGCCATTATTGCTTTGCAGTTGGGAAGAAAAACATTTCTAGATGCAATAGGCTGTTAACCCACAAGACACAGATAATGGTGTAGACTGACAACAGCTGTGGTGAATTCATGCAGTGGAATTAGTTGAGCATCGAACCTATGAACAAAATCTTTTCTAGCTGTGTCATTTCTCAAGCAGCAGTAAAGCCAAACCCTCAAAGTCTGTACTTTCTGTAGGCAGGGAGAAGCTGAGAAAATAGATTTATCTGTCCCCTGTCAGAAACTCACACAGTGTCCAACTCAGTCCACAGGCATGGAAAACGTAGTATCTCCCAGCAAGAAAAGTTTACTTCTTACTCCCACTACCTTGTGCACTTAACATCATACAGCAGTTCAGATTTTGGAAGTTCTCAGAAGCTCTGGAAGCTGCACACAGTTTAGAAATGAACCTCACCAGGCAAAAACTTGCAGCCCTCCAGGTCAAGCCCTTTTAAGAACTCTTTTATTGCAACTTTACCAAATCCATTAAAAAAAAAACCAACTAAAACCCCAAAACAATAAAACAATCCCTCCTGAAGATTACACTGTTGAAACAATAGCTACCTACAAAGTTTTAACACAGTAGTTCAAAGTGTTGGAAAAGACACTTTCACATTTTGCAGAGAACAGCAGGTTTTAATCTATTGTGATTTAAAAAAATTTTTTTCTTTATTTTTTTTTCTCCTCAGCGTGTTTCGAGTCTGTTACATGAGTGTTATCTGTCCAGTTTCCAGCTTTTTATAATCCACTGGGGCCTGTGTAAATCTCAGGATTTCCTCTGCAGACTCGGCTCATATTCCACAGCTGTGCTTGAGCACATGTGTGAGGAAATTAGAAATGAAATCAGCTGATCCAATGTGGATTAGGGCAAGGAGAGCGACCCAAATCTAGCAGGCAAGTTGTCCTGTCCACCAGGTCTATGCCACCCTCCACAGCTTGGTTACAGTTAGCGCAAGGTCCCAACGCAAGAGGAGTGACTTCTGCATCCCTCCTGTTCCTGCCCTGCAGTCTTTTCTTCTTCTTTTGCTTGTGTGGTTGCAATAAATTTGCATTATTGCTTCATGTGTTTAGCTGAGCACAAGCCTGTGTGGGAGAACTGCCATGAAGTGTCAGCTTGGAGGAGGCCAAGCGTGGTTAAGTGAGGTCATGGCTGCAGCTGGGTGACAGTGACACCCCTTTTTCCACCAGCCTTTCCTTAAACTCTTCTAACTGGACTTACTGCCCTGGTGTCATCTGTTTCTTCAAACATCCTACCAAAAACCTACCAAATCCTACCAATACGGGCTGCTGGCAGCAGCTCCTGTGACACTGTCAGCAGTGAGTGGACCTTGCAGGATGCTCAGCAAGGGAAGGGTGATGCTCTGTCCCAAGATCTGCCCATGGCCCCTGGCAAAACACTTGTCCAGGGAGGCTGGAGGAGCATGCTCTGTGGGCTCCGTGCCAGCAGCAGAAGAGGGCAGGGCTGAGTGTTGTAGGCTCGAGGGCTTTTGTTTGACACCCCCGTCTTTGAGAGGCATGAGGCCATATCAAAGCCAAGCAGCAGCGTGGGCTCAGCACTTGGGGTGCTAGGTGGGGGTTAAGAATGCCCTGAGGGCTCCAGCAGATCGGAGCTGGCCTTCTGCCCAGCAGCAAATCCCCACTTCAGAAAGATTCACCCCACACAGCAAACTTTTTGCCTGAGAGGTAGGTTTGTCATTAAATCCCCATGCCAGGTGATTTCTACCTACTTGAAGTCTTGCTCCAAGTGCTCTGCTGCCAGGAGTGCAACTGGAGAGGGTCACTCCCTCCCCTCTGCAAGAGCCAGCAGCACCCACAGGCACCTGCTGTCACTTTTCTCAAGCCAAATTATTTTTTCCCTATATTTTTTAGGCTATCTGCTCTTCCTGATGAGTTCTGTGGCATCACAAGGAACAGAACCCAGATCCCCAGTCACTGGATCATTTTCCACTCCTATTAGTTATGGTTTATTCCTGTCAAAACTCTCCAGGCTTCCCAAAGATGGGAACACAGGGAAAGAGAGCAGTAACAATGTTTAAAATAAATCAAGCTAATTGCTCTGTTGAGCACAGTAAAAGTGGCACTGTAAGAAAGTGGACAGACATGGGTGAACCCTGCAGTGCAATCACCCAGGGCAAGCCAGCACATTTAATAAGCTGCTTACCTGAATGGTGGTTCTTTTCCTTCGCCAGCGCTTGTAGCATCCATTTATCTTAGGATTGTCTCATGTGGGATTGGCATCTGGGGTTGCTTAAAATGTCTGTGCAAAGTTTAAATTCTTTAAAGATATTTTTTTCAAGGAGTAAGCATTGCATACCATGGTCTGGAAACCGTCTGCTCTGTTCCTGGAACTGGAGACAAAAGGTAATGAGGCTTGGAGAGCAAGTTCCCCACGATGCTGCATTAACGAGATGCGTGAATGCGACACGCATGTGGCTGGAAAACCCCACTCCTTTTCCTTTTAAAGTAGTTGAAGGAGCAAGAGAACGGGAATCTAGCCCAGGTTTCCTGCACATTCAAGCAGCATTTCTCCCTCTAGGCCACAGGCTTATGTGTAGGGAAGCAGAACAAAGGTAAAACACAACTGTTATGAACTGAGATGAACTTCCAACCAAAGTGAGGAGAAGGGGCTCCAACTCTCAGAAGCTGCACATTGCAGTAGTCATGGGTCCAGACACTTCACAGGGTGGGCACTCAGTGAGCACAGGCTTTGCAAGTACTTGTACTTACTAAATACCTATGCTAAGGGTGGACTCTGATGCCAGTTTTGGAGAGGGTGGTGAATCTGGCCTTAGGGTCCTGTGGCTGACGTCAGAAACACATTTGTGTCTGTTAGGCCTGGGAACTGGCTGGTAAAAGGTTAGTCATCTGCATGCTGACACCTGGGATTCAAGGCAAAAGGCACTGCAAAACAGGGAACATTTGCTTTCTTACAGAGCAAAAGCAGCAATTTGATGCAGACCATGTAATAACTTTGCAGATAGTAAAACTTTTGAAGGAAACAGGGATGGACTTCATCCTGTAACCAGTGTTCTCAATGTGGAGAGGGACAGTAAAATTTGGGTTCCAGCACTGATTTATTGCTCTTCTGAAGCTTTGATGACCAAGAAGGTGCAAGATCTGACTTAACTTTCCTCCCAGATGAAGCATCTGCAGAGGTGGTCACTTACTGGATTTTCTGGTGGTTGATGTTACAGGAGATTTTTTTATGAACACCACATTGTGATAATGCTCTGGGAAGTCAGGCAGTAGCTCTGGAAAAGGTAAAGCTTAACAGAAGAGGCTGTGAATTGCCTGAATGCAGTGGTTCTTGATGTAAGTGTTCAATAAGGACTGTGACTGAGTAACTAGTGTGGAGTTATACCTTCACTTTCTGCTGAAAGTCAGAGAGGGGCTGAAAAACTCCAGAAATCAGGATTTTCTGATGCTCTGCTGGAGGGTACCATCACCCACAAGTCTCTGGGCCCAGCCATGGCTGGCAGTAGGATGTGGATTTGGCAGACTCACCTCTCCATGGGGGAAAAAATGCCCTCTTGGAGCTTCAGAAACCTCCAGAAACTTAACCAGTCTGTGACTGGCAGCCACATGGAAGATATGAAGAGATTTCATAGTTTTCTTCCACCTGTTACATCACCGTTTGGCACTTCGGCTGTACTGCATTTATAGGCTGTGGAGTCTCTGTGCTCGCCTTTGGATTTATAGGATTTTGATGGTTCACATGCAGCTCTGATCCACCACAAAGCCTGGATGTCAGGACAGGGTTCAGAACACGTAAGCCCCTAATGCAGTTATCCCTCCCAGTCCAGCTCCTCAGCTGCCCTGCAGCCCGTCCCGGTAACAACTGCAGGGCATGTCGCATCCTGCAGACCCAGGTTCACTCTCACTGGTGACTCAGTGGACGCTGTTCGTTGCAAACCACCCAAACTGCATCCAGATGTCCTCCCTCAGATCCAGCTGTTTCAGGGGAGGTAGTTGCAACTACCAGCTGCTTGTCACTGCTCCCCTGCCAGCAGAGTTGCCGAGGTCAGCACTCTCTCATCCATCTCTGTCCAGAGAAGCTGCATTAGCAGAGACCTGCTGCTCACTCCCTTTTTGAGTTCAACTCACTTTTGCCTGAAGGAGGTCAGTCAGAAGGGCACCAACCAAACAACCTCTGCCTTGGAAAACTCATTCCCTTCAGCTGAGCATCAGCACTGGATCTGCCTGCAAGAGGACATCTGAAACACCAGGCAGCTCTCTGAGCCCATCCTTTTAGCATAAAAAAAATATCCCCCTGTGCTACTCATTACACTGCATATTTCCTGCACATCTTGCCCTCGCCTCCCTCTCTCCCTCTCTCCCTTTGTTCACGCACACACAAATACATTTCCATCCCAGGAGAAGCCTGGGCCAGTGGACGGAGCCCCTATCCTGGGCCGTGAGCCAGCAGCTCCTTAGCACTAATCCCATCTCTGCCATTGACATGTTGTGTGGCCTTGGGCAAGGCACATAGTACCCTGAGCTCCATTTTCACCCCAGTTTGTAAGATGAGGATAATGATGCCGACTTCTACCTACCTCACTGAGCTGCCTTGAGGATTATTTGATAACGCTCATGCGGCACTTTGAAAACACTCGGGGTGTGAAAGCCCAATTATTAGGCAATCAAAACATTTTCAGCCCTCCTCATGAGTGGGAACAGAGCAAATGTGGTTCCCAACAGCTCCCAAACAAGGCAGTGGCCACTAGAATGTTAGAAAAGAGAGCAAATGCAGCATGTGTGAGTGTGTGTGTGCGCGCATGTGTGTGCAGAATGACAGTCTGGACTCAGCTTGAATTGATTCATGTGGTTTTTGACTCAGATTATCCAATCTTACAAGTAACAAGGCTCATATTCCAGCTCCTGATTCCAAAGCCTGGATATTTATTTATTTTTTTCCCCCTTCTCGCTTTCTCCTGCTTTTTCTTTCTCATATGAACTCTTCTGGATCCTTCCTCATTAAGTTATTGGAAGGGCTTGGTGTGCTGGTTTTCATCTTCTGGCCCCAAAATAGTGGCCTACCTCATTTCATGTAAAACTGAAGGTGAAGCAGAGGGGAAAACAGCCCCCCCAGTTTGTTTTTTTTTTTTTTACATGAACAAAGCATTCCCTCCTGCAGAAAAACAGCAACTCATCTGGAGAGTTTTTTGCTAGGGCTGTTCAAGGAATTATCAGCACAGTGTCCTTAGCTTCTTATTATTATGTGCCACACATTAAAAATGACTGAGGGAGGGAAACCACAAGAACTATTAAAAAAAAAAAAAAGAGGCAGCAAATTTAAAAATAAATAAAAAATCCTCTGCTATAGAGAAGAATTTCCATTTGGTCAGAATGCAAAACAGCTTTGCCAAAAGTGATACTATTTAGGAGTTAGCAGCTATAGAACCTGCTATTTATTTAATCCCACTTTTCCCATCAACAGTACACGGTAGGGATCCACAGTGGTGGGGTATCCTGTATTTGGGAATAAGGGGGGGACCCGCATATCAAAGCTGGGCTCAGAATCCTGGGGAAAAGCAGAACTTGCAGGGTTTGGATATTTTTTTTCACCTGGCTGGTGAAAGGAGCCTGTGTGGCAGCCGTGAATGCGCCCGTCTGTCTGCCTCGCCTGCAATAACTCAGTCAACTTCAGCCCCATTTGACAGAGACGCCAAGGCTGGCAAGATACCGAGCTCTTACAGGTCTTCTGAGAATAGATCCTTGGAAGATCTTGGTGATTTCAGAGGCCATTAAACCTCTAAAATTTCTGGGAAATATGTATAAGGGCCTTTGACAGTTCCCAGTCTAGAAATGCGGTTTATTGAGCTCCACTCTCCCAGTCACCATGGAAGGAATCACGGGGTTTATTTTCTGGGTGGGCAGCAGGCTCTGGTATCCTTCACTGGGTGACACTGGATTTGTCTATCCCTGTGTTGGTCACTACAAGCATAAAAATGCTGTTCCATAAGGGGAAAAGACCTCTTGAAGAGGCCAAGCAAACAATAAACTCAAAAAAAACAGGTTTAATAAATAAACAGTGACAAAAAATTTGTTGCTTCCTGCCCTTCCTTTCCTTGCATCTCCCGATGAGCTGCATTTGGCAGGTTAAAAAGCACCTGAAATCCTTTATTGGCTTGTTCTAAGGGGATATAAACCATTTCTGGGAACCAATAGAAAGCAGGTTACTAAAAGCCATGTTGACAGCTGCATACCAAAAGCAGACTAATAGTAGAGAGACAAAGGAATGGTAGAATAATCTGTAGTGAAATAAAGATTTTAATAGCAAAACCAAGTCTTCAGAGAGTAAATATGATCCAAAGCAAACCATACCTTTATATATGGGGATCTGGGAGAGAGAGAGAGAGAAAAAAAAAAAAAGTATATTTTTTCCCCCCCCCTAAAACAAATTACTCCTCATGGAGCAGTTTCATATCTGCTGCTAAATAATTAAACTCCTTCTCTGGGGAAAGAGATAAAATAAACATCCACCATTTCATTTTTTTTTTGCATAACAGAGAGAGGCTTGGGAGAGTGGAAAAGCAGGCTGGCCATGAATAACCAGACAATTGAAATAAAATCATCAGATGTTTGGTGATGCTAAGAAGATGTGGAATCTTAAATAAATCAATAGTTTAAAACTGCTTAAATCAACCAAAATAAGAAGAAATAAAAATAATCTTGTGTGCAGTGGGCTCTTGGTACCATGTTTTTCCCAGTCAGTTTCTGGAGGAAGTAGGTCACAAAGCTTTTGATGTAGGAGGTGAAAAATTTGTGTCTGCAGGAGGCTAGAAGGGACAAAAAGAAGGAAATAAGCAATAACTGATAGGGGATTACATCATGCAGCACAGCGTATGGATCAGATCATGTTTGGTTGCACATGTGAGCAGTAACTGCCAAGAAAGGCTGAGGGGTGTCCAACATGCAAGGGATCTCCCAGACCAGCTCTGACAGAGACCTGATCCGTGCAAAAGCAGGGGCGGCTTGTCTCCTTGTGCCTGGCAGCAGAACCAAGAGCTGCAGGAAAACCCTTAAGGGCACACAAAGTATGAGAGATATTTCATGCAGTAATCCCAGGATCCACTGACCTTTCCCAGTCTAACTTGGGTCTTCTCAATCTTGCTTCCATGACTGGAGTTTGCCAACTAGTCTTGAAGATCAGGAAGAAGATCCAGAAGTGTTGCAATACTTAGCTAACTGAAATGAGCTTGCTGCTTCTGGATAGGTGGAAACTGGGAGAGGTGAAGGAGACAACAGATACTTCAGGGCTCTTTTGTATCCCTGTCACCCAGAGTTGCCATCTCCTTACACATCTTGACCTTGCTTTTATCTTCAGGAGCCAGCAATGGAGCATGGGGCTGATCTGCCTACAATGGAAAGAGGAAGGAGTTGTTTTTCCACCTCTTTTTGTATCCTAAGTCATCATAGACTTCACCTGGAGTTGTCTCTGGGTCTACCCACATAATATGAAAGCAGACACAAAAAAGGTTTGAGATGCCAGGTGGCAGCAGAGGGCTGTGACTGGGAAGATGCCTGCACCTGTCTCTGCAAAGCATCACTGTGCACCAGAGGTCAAACAGAGAAGTATGAGTTCTTCCCTTAGTCCATCACTCGTCTGCTGTATGCAGGTGTTGCAGCACCAAAGAGACGTCCCAAGCCCAAGCTCATCTGGGTTGCACTCTGGTTTTGGGCATACTGTGTTTTCCCCAATGACTTTAGAGTGTGTGTCTGTGCACAGCCATCCAAAATTATTTCTTCCATGGTCAGAGTGTCTCAAAAATTTTTTTTTAAAAAGAAAGATCCTGGCAGTTTTCCTTTATTGGAACTCAGCACAAAGCACTGAGATTCCTTGGGGAAGGCACCTTATTTGACCATCACAAGATTTCTTTCCAGATGACTTAATCAGATTTGTGTAAGTCTGTCTGAACATTTTACTTTCTGGTTGCTTATTGAAAGGAATATGAAATACCACATCATTTGAAATTCACTTTTTCAGTAGATGTGGCAAAGGATTCAGCTTCATCTCCATCAGTGATATGATCAACATGGTTTCCATGGGAAATTGTTGACAGGATCTTGATCCAAAATACTCACCAAATAATGTAGTTCATTAAATGTGGCAGGAATGTGGCAATTTCAGGTAATGGATTCAAATAGTCTTTATACAGGAAATTTCATCTCATTCTTAATGGATACATTAAGCCATGGCTTATTAGTATTTTGACCTGCAAGAAGAGCCCTTTACAAGTATCTCACACTTAAAGCTTTTATGATTTCCAGTTTTACTATTGGGTGATGCATGGTCAGCACCAGCACCCTGCAACATTTGAATCAAGTTGCCACTAAATGTACTTTGACATTTGTTCCCCACTATTTAAGCTGGAAATTCTCTTTTCATGGGTGTGCAAATAGGAAATATGAGGAGAAAACATATTGCATTGGAATAAATATTTGAATTGGAGAAATATCTTCTAAATCCATGAGTATTGTGCTAAAAAAGTCAGGGAAACTTGATGGAAAATGAAATTTTGCACAGCTCTTAGGCTGAGTTTAACAGATTGTGTGAAAGGTAAGTGGTCCTGAGATAAAGCAGTGTTTTTCTATCTGGAATCAATAGTGTCAGGAAGTAGAAACATTTGCCATGAAGTGAGAAACAACACATGGTTATTTCATTATATTTACCTAATAAAGTACCTTTCTTTCATGTTGTATTGAAAAAAGGTCTCAGGTGGCATTTAATAAAAGAAGGATGCTTGAAAATACTTTGGCAGTTAAAGAGGAATAGATGAGCAATATTTCCTTCCATTCTCTCAGTGTGATACAGTCTGTATTTTAGCATGTAGGATACGATCCTTCCCATTATGTCCTTATTGGAAAGACATACAAATATTCTTGATTTTTGCCTTATGATACTCTCCTGGGGGAGAGATATCTCCCGTGTCCCTGTTGCAGATCTGAAAATGGTATGTGGGAAGTGATACAGCTCAATCTCTCATTGCCACCATAGTTGCAGGGCCCTGGACCCCTCAGAGCTCTGCAGAGGGGGGCATGGAGAGCTGCAAACCCCCCCAGTGCTCTCCCTCTGTCA
>VYZU01087087.1:3966-23233 GCA_013401355.1 Ceyx cyanopectus | reverse complement strand
CCCCCCCCCTCCATGGGTGAGAAATTGGTGAGAAATGCTTGGAAAGTCAGACTGGCTTCTGAGCTTTGATTGCCATATGTGTGGGATCTCACAGGAGGAGTGTGGGCAGGAAAGCAATGGAAAGAGCATTTCCACCTCCACAAGGCATTTAACGAGAAATTAGGCCCTCCTTCGAAGGCAAAGGACCCGCTGTCAAGAATTGGGGGTTGTGTAACCATATTGGCACCCATGGGTGCCCTCACGGAGGGCAGAACTGCCGTTGCAATACGAGGAGGGATGGGCTGTGGAGAGGCAGGATGCTATTACACCTCTGCTTCCACATGGGGCTCTGGGTTGTGATCCTGATGTCTCTGACACTAATCCATGAGGGGTAAGAGCATCCCAACCAGCCAGATTATAAAATCCAATTACATTCCAGCATTGCAAGCAGAAGGGTTGTCATCCTACGGCTGTTGTTGCTGTTATGCTGTGCAGGTAGGGTTTTAGTCTGTACCTAAAGATTTATCTTCATTAACATGTCTTTAATAGCACACACATGTTGCTCAAGGTCTGACAAAGCTGGTGAAGTCTGTCTCCAATGGTTTTCCAGGGAAGCACCACCAATTACTTAATTCTTGCTGCTCAAAGATGGTTTTGAAAGAAACATTTCAAACAATGGACCTGAAGGACCTTCTTCCCCCAGAGCTCACTTCCACTTCTCATCACACTCCTTCAGCAGTGTGATGAACAGTCTGCTGTGGGTTATCATGACCAGAGCAGCTCGTACTTTCTCCAGGACCAAAACGTTTTCCTATCAGGTAAGTCAGGCTTGTACACAACCACCTCTGAGGATGCACTGTTCTGGAAAGGGACAGGAGGAAAAACAAGACCTGACTCATGTCAAGAGGACAGTTGTGAATATTTTTTCGCTATTTCTAACCTTAGCCCTTTAATAGCAAACCCCATCAGGGTGTGCTGGGAAGGGTAAGACAACTGCTACACAGGAGAAAAACAACTTTCATTTTCTCTGCAGCTGTCAGAACTACTGCATGTCTCTCCATAACAACAGCTGGAGCAGCCAAAAATGGCATGTGGGTAGAGAGCCACTGGTAACCAACTGCGCAACTCCCGGACATATCGCTTACAGCCAAAATCTCGCAGATGCCACTTCTGTTAAAAAAAAAAAAAAAGAAAGAAAAAAAAACCACCACAAAAAACAAAACCCACCATAACCCACAGATGGAAAAATTATTTGCCTGACATTGGAAATTCTTTTTGTTACATGAACCCTGACATGTGTTACACTATAAAAGGTAGGTGAGTGAGATGGGGAAAGGGAAAAGGGAGACTTGGAGGAAGAAAAAAATTCTCTGTGAACTTGCTTTTCACCTGTTGTCTTAGGATAGGATGTCTGGGGAAAGAGGTGGGATGTCTGAACTGGTGGTGGCAAAATGGGGCCATCAGTTCAACTCTAAAGATTCTTTTCCCCAGAAATATTTCCAAGACAGATGGAGGTTTCTCATAAGCAAGTGGTTTTTTGTTTGCTGGCTTACACAGTAATTTAATTGTATGTTATTGTCTAGAAAATCTACTTCTTAACATGGTGTGAAAGAAAATTTGATAATGAGCTCTGATCTGTGTGCGCTGCTGGTGCTAACCCAGGGAAAATAATCTTCTGGCTGGAGAAAGGGATGGGAGGGAGGTGTTGGAGCTGTAAGAGATGTAACAGAAATCCTGGCTCCAGCTCATGTACATGGAGGTTCCTGTGAGCCAGCACACCTCACAGTCGCCCTGTGATCCCATGCAGGTTTGGGCATACTGGAAACACAAGGCATGGCAAGAGACTCAAACCCCAGTGCACACAGAGCCACAGAACCACAGGCTAAGGGGTGGGTAACATCCTGCAGCCCATTATAAGGATGTTCTGTGTCTATGTGAAGAAAACATTATTAAAACATTCCTTCCACCAAAGGAGTAGTTGGCCCATTTTCCCCTTGTGAAGATACCAATATGATTTGTCAGCATTGTATAGGAAATGTTCACAGTGAACAGTTCTCAGCAGATGCTTTCCAGGTCCAAAGTGCTTGCAAACACTGATTAGTTACAGTACCGCAGCTTATTAATCACTGCCCTTTCTTGTTGCTATAGCTCATGTCAACATCTCAGTCCTTTTTCTGGTGCTTATTTCCAGCATAATCCACTTAATCAAAGCTGCTCCCTTCCAGCACATAGTTCATCCCAGGAGCCTCTGACAGTGGCTCATCTGGCTTATTCATGGTTGAACTCAAGATGCAGCCAGTGCCTTTCACAACCTTCGGTTTTTCAGAACAGGAATAGCCAAGAAGAAGTGTAGGATAAGCTGCCACTGTGCAGAGATGGTGTCTGAGCTGGCCAAGGAGGTGGTGGCCAAGAGCTGGTAGGGAAATGATGAATGGGGCTTTTAGGGGAGATGGAACCAGATCCTTCCTAGGCAGGAGGCAAAAGGAACATCTTGCAGCTAGGTAAGGAGTAGATGCAAGAGAAAAATGATCCCAGTGAGAGGGGTTAAGTCCTGGCAGAGAGGCAGAAGAAAGCTGCAGAGCCTTCATACTCAGAGCTATTTGCTGCTCATTCAGATGAAGCCCTGGGCAATGCCATCTCATCCTGAGGTTATACCTGTTTTGAGCAAAGGGTTGGATCAGACACCTGTGAGGTCTGTTAAAACCTGTAATAGTGTGTGACATTGGTCTTTTATTAGATCTTTCACAATATTACAAACATTTTTTGAAGGCTAATAAATGTGTATCAAAGCTGATCAACCATCAGGATCTGGATGACAGTCTTATAACAGGGTAGACTTTGTTTATCTCCTCCTCGTCCTCTCCCTACATCATTAGCATTTCCACAAGAGCCTGACTTTAATTTCCCATAAATTTTAGAGTCTGTCTATTTCAGTTTTTTCTTTAGACACCCCAGGTTAGCACTGGGTTGACTCCACAGAGTCTGCTGCTGCCCATCCATCCCTCCACCTCCACCTCCACCTCCACTCCTGTATTCAAGTGCATGAAGCTGCCCAGCCCCCTCACTCCCAAGTGCCTCCCATCAGCTGCTAGATGCGGGATCATGGGGAGCCTTTAGTTGCTTTCTGTTCAGCACAGGTGCAAAAAGGCAGGAAGAGTGAAGGAGTAGGTGCAGAGGTAACTTTTGCTTCAAACTTCAGCCTCCCCATTAGAGCGAGCTGGAAACATTTGCTGGTGGGAGAATGTTCTTGGTGACAGGTCCTAAAATAATTGTGGAGGTGACATGAGTGAGTGACACTGATAATGAACACGAGTTGGTGGAGCTGGCATAATTTTCTGCAGAGTTCTGTGGTCCCTAAGGAAGCTTTTGCACCCCCGCTGGGTCTAATTTAAGCAAAAGTTTGGGAGTTTTACTTCACCCTGAATCTCGCCAGCTTGCTCAAACTTTTCCCATTACTCTGATAAACATTAACTCTTGGCAAATTTAGATTGAGATCTAGTGTCCAGCTATTTTTCAGTCCTCTAGGGAAACATGACTCCACAGTGACTCACTTTCAGTGTCCCAAACAAACACATCCAGCATGACTGGGTAGGAAATATGTTGTGTCTTTACCCATCAGTTTGAGCCCCCTTTTTTTTGATCACCCCTTTCTGGCAGAAGAGGAGGGACCATTTTCTACAAAGTGAAAGGAACAAATGTCACTTCTGACAGGTCATTTTGCTTATTGCTTTTTGACAATTACTCTACAAACGTTAGGAGATAGTTTAGACTCAAAAAAGCTAATCTGGGGAGCAAGTGCTGTGTTTTTGTGAGTATTTGAAGACATGTTTGCAGCACAGATGGAAACCTCACTGTATTCACCTGTGGGTATTTTCCAGCTCTGGAGGTTTAGATTAAGCCACTGATGTACGTTTTGAGGAACAAAGCTCCTTGGTTTTGGAGAAGAGTTAGATCCTTTTTCTGAAGAAACGGAGAAGACCTTCGGTGTGTGACTATTCTATTTCAAGGTGACACTTGACATTGGACTGAGGTGGACCAGACCTTATATAGTCTTGGAATCTCCCCACTCTTTGACTTGTGAGCAATTAAGGATTTAGGATATAGTTCCAAACTCTAACCAGGACATGAGACTGACACACCAAAGCCTTTTAGGAATTCATGATTTAAAGTGGTGATCTGCTGCTTTATCATACACCAAAGAGAGATCAATCCAGATTTGAGTTCTCTTGCATGGTAGACATAAACCAAGTCCAGCAGCAGGCTGTAGCTGTTCTTGCTTTTAGGGACTTCCAGTGAGCCTCCATCCCTGCAGTTGTGCCACCAGGAAAAGAGGGTTCCCATGACAGAAAGCAGGAAAGAAGTTTACATTTTAATAAATAAGTCAGCTGGACCATAAGCGAGCATTCCTTTGGGTGTTTGCATAAATTTTATGTCCAGACAAACACTAACACTTCTCTGCTAATCCAGCAAGGACCCGCAGCCTCCTCCCTCCTGAACAGGACATTACATTTTGCATTAAGTTAAAGTGAGTGAGAAATCTACATTTCCTCTGAGACCCTAATGCAGCAGGGAGACTGTATGTATACAAGAGAGATTTTACATGTGTGCACATGTTGCCTTCACACTTTCCCTTTCTTCTCAGAAAGAACCAAGGCATCACCATCCAGCTCTGAGAACAGATGGGGAGGGTAGGAAAGCACCTGGAGGAGGGACACTGTCCAAGTCCTATCGCGGGACTTGCAGGAGAATGGTTCTTCTGAACTTACCCCCACACACAGTCAGGGCAGGAGAGGTCTCCTGATGGTCTTCATGACTGAGTCTGTTCTGTCTGATGTGACATTCTCCTCTGTCACTCAGAATCACAGAATGTTAGGAGTTGGAAGGGACATCAAAAAATCATCTAGTTGAACTCCTCTGCAGATAAATTTGCTAGATCGCCCACTCAACTTGAATAGAAATCTGAGAGATCAATGGCATTTGTCTCCTCTTCATGTCCAAAGTGTTTTCCATTGCACTAATCAAACCACTGCCATATTCAAATTTCTACTGTGATTCTGCATTTTACACTACCTCTTCTGTGCACTAAATCTTTCCAACATTTTTTTTCAGATAATTTACAGTTTTTCTCTAGATTTATTAAGTCACTAACTAATTTTCTGACCCTTTTCTTTTCATCTAGGAACTAATTTTATGGAGAGAATTACCAGTTAGCCTCTACTTTTCTTTCTTGCATGTTTCTTCTAAAAGTATCCTAATTAGAGATCTTCAGCTTTAACGCCTCTGAATTATTGCAAATGAATAATGCCTCCACAACTAATAACCTAATAAACATATTATCAACCTTTATTATTTCTAGACAAACTGCAAGGAAATTGCAGGATTCCATGCTTCCTTTATGAAGCTCTCAACATAAATGGTTTTCTCAACATGAATGGTTTTCTTCCCATGTCTGAATTTTCATGCATGCATCTCCCGTGTGTGTCATGGTGTTATAAAAAAAAGTATTGCCAAGGGCTATATAGTTTTCTTCCTTTTTTACCTGGTGTAGATGTCAGTGTTTAGTAAAATCCACAGATCCTTGGGAACAATTGCTTTTGCTCTGCTTTTCCTGTGATAAATGTAATTAATATGATTTTTCTTCTTGTCGGAGGTAAGGAAAAGCATTCACATGGTGCTGGCAAAGAAAGAATCTCCAGGCAAGAGCTGTGGCCCCCCAGACTGAGAAAAGCTTTTCAGCGCTCCTTGTAAATCTAGGAAATACTACAGATCTTTGTTCCCCTCTAGTGGCATATCCACGAAAAAACATCTTGGAGTCCAAACTTCTTCCTCGGGGTTCAGACCTATATCCCACACGAGCAAGACTCATGATTGGCTTCTGCTGGCTCTGAGTTGAAGTATTGAGGTGACAATACCCGTGCACTGCTGTGATCGTAGGAGGCATTTCCTGATGCCAGGTCATTCAGGATGAGTATGGGTGTCATGACACACTTCGTGGAGGAGATTTGCCTGTCACTCACCAGGGCATGAACTCAGAAGTCATCTGAGTCAGTGAAGAAGAGTTATTAATGGGGAAGAAAAGCATCTTACTAGAATCAACATCACTCTCCTTCCAGTGGTGCTTGGAGAGTAACTGGGTATGGCATGGTGAGACACCCCCACTCTGATACATGAGAAAATACATTTGAGGAGTTCCTGGAGAGCAATTTGCTTGAGGGAAATTATTCTGAGATTAATGTGATATTTTATCCTGCAAGAGAAGGCAGCTGAGACCACCTAATCCCTTAGTGTCCCCTTCACAGGCACAGGGAGAAGGGACTACTCTGGGTGATGCAGGACTTGCTCTCTCTAATTTGGGGGCCTGAGGTTGGGAACCCTCCTGCAATGTCTGACTGGGTCCTCTAAAGCAAGCCTAGAAAAAGAGGGTCACATTGAAATCCAGGTTCTTCTCAGGAAAGTGTGAGCACTGGCACATGGGCATCTGGGACCATGTCCTCTGTCTCTACCATTTGGCTCAGCCCTTGGTCCTTTGCAACAACCAGGAACAACTCAACAGTGGATTAGATGTAAGGAAGAAGTTCTTTACTGTGAGGGTGGTGAGCCACTGGCACAGATTGCCCAAAGAAGCTGTGGATGCTTATCACTGGATGTGTTCAAAACCAGGTTGGACTTGGGTTTAAGAACCTGCTTTAGTGCCCCTGCCCATGACAGCGGGGTTGGACTAGATGATCTTTAAGGTCTCTTCCAACCCAATTCTGTGGTCTTCAGGACATCTGCATTTTTATTGAACCTTCAAGCTAACAAAATCTGTTTAACTCTGGATGCAGATCTTCCAGCTGGTTATTAAAACTCTGTCTCTAGACATGAAGGAAGAAACACAAACAAACCACATCCCTTTCCTTGGCTCCGTGGTCTGCACCTACTGAATGCTTCATGAGAAAAAATCAATAAGCGGTGGAGTTCGCAGCAGGTATTTCACTTGCTGAATTACAACAGTGGCCTCTAGTGGTGTCATCTCGGAGTGGTCCGTCCCACGGACCCTGCAGCAAGAAAACAGCAATGACATGTAAAGCAGATTACTTGTGAGTAATAAAGCCTTATTCTAACACAATTTAAGACTCTGCAGAACATTTACCTTCTTCTACCTCTTTCCCCACAGCTTGTCTACTCCATACCAGTCCTGACCTTTTCCAAGCTAACTTTAAACTAAAAATTAGGGAAGTAGTAAGTCGGTATAGTTTGGGATATTTGATGTTGTTAACATACACTTGCCTTGCCAGCTATTATTGCAGTGGGAAATTACATTATTTCTAAATATATTTTTTAATAAATTAAGCTTTTGAATAAAGCTTTATTTAGAAGTTCTAGTTACGACTTCTCCTGTTACTCCATCATTTCTCATATCCCTCAACTCCACCTTCACTAACAACCAGAAAAGTAATCTCTGCTTGTGTCTGGTCCCACTGAAGACCTTTTCCTAGTACTAATGTGAAAGAAACATTGTACTTGTGTGGCCAAGGGGAAAAATAGATAAGAGTACATCAAAGCATTTGGGAAAAGAACACATGACCCAAACCCCAGATAACAATTATCATGCTGTTTTGGATTGCGCTTGATTTCCAGAAGCCTCGTTAGCATGGGGAGGAGATTAATCTGCCATGGAGCTGTATGCCAGGGCAGCCCAGGAAAGCTGTGTGCTCATGCTTTTCAAAAATAACCCTTTTCCCACCTGTGAACATACACTTTTTAATATCTAAGCAGTAAAGGCTAGAAAGCAAATGCCACATGTCTGGTTTAGTCCCATCTCCAGGGCTAGCTGAAGAGTTGTCATCTCAGTGCTTTACAAAGGACACTGTAAAGTCAGCATATTGCAAAATATATCTTCTTGCTTTACCTCTGCCTGTCTCCTCAGCCTCACAAGAAGGAGGAACCCTCTAAAATACCCGAGCTGGAGTCTCCTTCACCCAAGAGCAGGCTTTGACTTCCACCTAAGAAGTCAAACTCCAGCTATCTGATTAAATTGTCTTAAAGCATTGAAGGACAAGCTTTGGGAATGATCTCTCAAAAGCTGTGCTGATTACTCCAGGTGATTATTTGGGTTATTCCTGGTTTATCTCCCTTCTTATCCCTCCCTGCTTTGTGCAATTGCCTCGTAACTCACCTTGGTGCTTTCTCAGGTTCAACAAGAACTGAAATGATGATGAATAATGATGCTAAGGAAGACAATGACAAGAGACAGTCTGTAGATTTGGGGAAAGCAGTAAATCACACACATTCCCTTTCTAAAATGAAAGAGAAGATCTGTCTGAGGCTGGATGTTTCCTGGCCAGGTGGCAAGAGCTTCTCAAAAATAGAAGTGTCACAAAAAGCATTACTTATTTCAAATGCGAGTCCTTCAATCACAGGGAAGACAAAGTGGAAAGACAATTTGTGTAGCAATCACACCCCAGGTTCCTGGATTTATAGAAGTGTTTAGAGCTGGCTTTGGGGGCTACAAATTAGCACTTTGTGCCCTGACAGCAAATCCACATGAAGTGCCAATGTCATATCGCAAAATCATTCCCTTTGCAGGAATATCCCATGAATGATGGTGATGACCTTACTGTGATAGGGTTGTGGAAGGAACAATGGATTCTCATGCCCAAGTTCTGCTCTGGATATGTCTAGAGGAAGAGTTTCCTCTTGGAAAGCACAACAGACCCATTTTAGGAGGCCTGGGGCTTGGGGAGGGAATGCTGATGGCTTCTGGACAAAGGTAACCTTCAATTTTCATAGAGATTGATGAACAGAAGTGTGCGAGGTAAGCACCAAAGTTCTGCCCTTCTTCCACCACTCACTCATAGCAGGGAAAGATGTCCTCAGACTGTGCTTCACCACACATGACCCAGCTCCATTTTCCTCAACAATTTTCCCCTGACCTTCCAGTCCACAAAAAAAACCCAACCAACCAACCAAACCAAAAATGCAAGATAGGATCTAAGGAACTTTTCAGCTGTCAGTTAAAGTGAACAGGATTTGTGCCGTGTTTTATACCTTCATTTCTCCCCCAGAGACAGTGAGATCATGTAAAATTCAACCACAACATGTGAACCAAGCTAGGAGACTGAAAGTGAAGGCAATTCACTGGGGAATAAAACACATGGGTATGCATTTGTAGCCATGTGTCCTTTGGTCCTGCTCTCCAGTGTGTCTGTCTGGAGGCACATGAAAGGAGGGGACACAATGCAAAAGGGATGCTGCACAAACCACGGTTATTAGCCCAGGGCACATCCTGTTCTGCTGTCTGGCACTGGGTTTCTAATTAAATAATTGCAAGCATTGTTTCCCCATCAGAAATAGTGTTCTCTTAATAAATGCAGCTCACAGGAATTAATTCTGATTCAAGGCTCTTGCAAAGACAAATATAGAGTCAGCCTTCATTATTGGTATTATGCTGGGGGTGGGGGGAAAGGGAAAAAGCTGGGCTTTACTTGTTTTAAACACAGTGTGTTTTTTCTACCTGTATGAAGGTGGTTAGAACAGGGTAAGTACTAGCCAGGGAGCGTGAAAGCATGAACATGCTTTGTGCCATGTACTGCTGCTGTTGCCGTGGGGTATTGGGGGAGTGCGGGGAGATCTCCATGTTCAGGGGTGTGGTTTGGCTCAAAACACCAGTGATGCACAGACCTACGAGCACACTTCTGACTTCTCCAGAAAAGTGTGTGCTTTCCCTGAAACTCAGGAGTCACTGAGAACTGTCTTTTATCTCTCTGTCCTTGTCTAGAGCCAGTTGCACATCACACCCTTGTCATTTTAGGCAGGTTCTTTTGCCCTAGAAGCTCTCCTCTGTGGTGCAAATCAATCTCAAGCACAATTTGCTGTGCCCAACATTCAGGGTAAGGCTCAGATCAGATGATAACTGACATGGGCTGAATAAAACATTACAAGCAACAACAGCAAACCCTGTGCTACCCATCTGTCTGCTGTAGCCATCTGCTTGCACTTATTACAAACTTTGACCATATCTTTTTGGGGTGAAGAACTTGTCTTTGTTATCCCTGGGCTTTGTGCTCACCAGCTTGAGCTCGACCTGCTGCAAAGTAAAAGAAAATACTGAGAGGAGACGGCCAAGATTTTATAGCTTGGCCATGGAGATAGAAGGCAGAAGATCAAAGTTCAGTTCCCTGTTGGACATCAAGCAAATAATATCATCATGGTAATTCCATTTGTGTAACTCATGGGATAAAGGATAAATTCATTAATATACATGATGCATGCCAGAGACAATGCAGATACTTGGAAGACAAGGACAAAAAAAAGAGAAGCTGAGCAAGGTCTTAATCCTTTCTGCACCTACAAAGTTGCTCATGCCAAGCTTGTTAGGGTGCAGGACACTTCAACTCTACAGATGCTAATGGGAATGTCCTGTGGTTAACAGCTGAAAGAGTAGACTAAGTCCTTGCCATTTTTTTCCAGTCCAACACCTTATGCTTGAGCAGCATGGTACCCTGCAGCATCAATAGCATCCTTCAGACCTACTCTCACTCCCTTTATATGCCTGGCCTACTCCACCACCTTGCAGGTACAAGGAGTGTGGGAAAGGAAAACTTTCAGGAAATTCAGCTTTTTAAACCTCAGCCTGGAAAGAAAGTCAGGAGTGAATTCCAGGGTCTCCATGCCTGGGTTTTACAAGCAACTACTGTAGCTAGTGGATAATTTACTACTAATGTTTTTTTTAATTTAATGCTGGGAGGAAAAATACAGGCAATCCTGGAAGGTGAAGAAAAGGACCGACCCAGTTAATAATACCCACATTGATTGAATTGACTGAGATGCACAGAGCTGATGTCAGTAGAGCTCACTCTGTCTCAGGTGCAACCCAGTTGTTAAATCCATCATTGAACTTTTAGCACCAGAGCAGAGAAGCAAAGAGGTCTTTGAGATGAATAAAATTAAACTGCTTGATTTCTGCCATGTGATCCAGTGAGTTGGGAAGAGAAAGATCACAGCCTCCTCCACGCTTGGCCTCTGAAGATATCAAAATTCGAGGTAAGGATTATTGATCCACCTTCTTGCTACAGCTGAGCCTTCTCCTTCCCATAACCCCATGCTGTAGGCTGAACCCATCTATTCTGTGCAGGACTTAGCTGTCCTCCTTATAGCCAATCTCCAATGTGATTCTGTGGTTAATGCTATGTGTGATTCAAATGTCAGTCAATGGAGGGCACTGGTAGCTCAAACTTAGTGGATTGTCCCCTTGTGCTCAGCACTGGGGAGGGCTCCCTCGAATCCTCAGTTCAGTTTTGGGCTTCTCACTCCAAGAAGGACATTGAGGGGCTGGAGAGTGTCCAAAGAAGGACAATGGAGCTGGGGAAGGGTCTAGAGCACGAGTCTGGTGAGGAGCAGCTGAGGGATCTGGGCTTATTCATACTAGAGCAAAGGAGTCTCAGAGGAGACCTTCTGTCTCTCAACAGTTCCCTGACAGGAGGTTGGAGCCAGGTGGGGGTTGGTCTTTTTCCCAAGGACAAGTGATAGGAAAAAGAAAACAGCCTTAATTTGTACCAAGGGAGGTTTCATTTGGGCATGAGGAAGAATTTCTATTTCTAAAAGGTTGTTCGGGACTGTCCCAGACTGCCCAGGGCAGTGGTGGAGTCCCCATGATCCCTGGAGGGGTTTCAAAGCCATGGAGGTATGGTGCTGAGGGACATGGGTTAGTGGTGACCTGGCAGTGCTGGATTAGTAGTTGGACTTGATCTTAAAGTTGTTTTCCAACCTAAACATTATATAATTCTATGATGTTAATAAGAGGGCAAGGCTCACCTCATGCCATCCTGACACATTAAAATAGGAAAACTAATAATGTGGACCTGCATTTTGAGGGTCTTGGGCTAAAGACTCTTCCATAAACCATAAACATTAGTAATGGAGATGGATGGAGCAGGTGCTGATTTTTGAAGTTGAGCTAGTTGTAATCAGTAAAAACTCTAATAAAATCAAATGCTGTCTTTAATATGGATTTTTCACCACAAACCAAATATTTAGATTCCCTGTTTGGGGATGAGACTGTTATTTTGGTGCTTCAGAAATGCTCTTTATTCATCATGTAGCCCAGGGAATTCCTTCTAAAGCATAGGAACAGCTGGGAAAAGGTAAATCATAGCATTTTAATGTCACTCACAGCATATATCACAGGCTCAACTGGCACATAGGACACCTGGCTGCAAGATGTACATGCCAAAATGTGGTTATTTTTCTGGTGCAATATGATGACTGTCTTAAGTACTTTAATGGTACTTTTTTTTTTGCTATAAACACTTCACACCATGAGTAAAGACCCCTCTTGGTGTGGGAGAAGAGAATGATGCTCTCTGAGACTCAAAAGGGAAAAGAAGCCACAGAAAGATTCCAAAAATTGACTGCAGCCAGTGTTACCAAGAAGTGCAACCTTGTGATGCACGCGAGCATTTGCTGATGGAATGTCATTGACACAACACAGCTGTGGTGCAGACACCTGCATTGCCCACCCATTTTCACCTCCTAGGGAAGGACTGAAGGCCCATGTTTGCCACTCTCTCTGTACATTAGAAGAGCTCTGTTCTATTACACTGATTGCGTTGATCAGCCTGGGCATGCTGCCATTTGGACCACTTCAGCATCAGGCTGGCAAGCATTAGCTAATAACTGGAAGAAGCCTTGCTCCAGGAAAGTCCTTACAAGTCCATCACATCTATACTTTCTATGCATGAAAAAAAAATATAAATCTTTTGTCACCTATTTCTATGATGAATGAGTACAGCATAAAACTTGATTTTTGTTTAAATTCTGTTTATCCTCACATTGCCTCTGTGAAGGCAGTCAGTACTGCCATGTGTAGATTAAGTGAGGCACAGGGAGATAAAGTTTTCCCAGAAACATGAACAAGCATGTCTCCACAGATCATGTGTTATGCAGACCCATTACACCTTCAACCTCTTTAATAAAGCAGAAAAGAAGTGTATGACATGGGGACTCCTACCTGCACACGAAGTTGCTGTGCAGCTCCACTGGTGCCCAGCTGAGTTGAGAGCTGACCTCTAAAGAAGCTATCTATTTGTTCAGTTGAGGGGTCTGCATTTTTCAAAGGTAGCTGGCTCAGCTGATGTTAACTACATCTTAGATTCAAAGAATAATTTAGGTTGGAAACGACTTTTAAGATCATCTAGTCCAACCATTCTTGACACAGAAATCTTATCGTCTACAAACCTAACAAGAAGGTCAGTGCTCAGGTCCAGTAAATAAGGTGTCATTTACATGTCTTTGTCTCCAAGACAGCTCCTTTCAGGAGCAGAATTCCTAAGTCTTTCCATACTTTTCCAGCACTGACTGTTCTGCTTGTGGAACATGTTATTCTCTCTGCATCGCAAATAATTCAACCTGAAACACTGAGAGCAAACACCTCCTTGAGAGAGCTGATGGTTCAGGCAGGTTCCTGTTGACTCCTCGTTACTCTACATATGCCTTGTTCTCACTTGGAGAAGCAAAATGTAAAGACAGGTTTAAATGACAGTCCTCACATGAAGTCAGTCCCAGAGTGAGCATCCTCTACACAGCAAAGCTCATCTGCTACAGGACAAGATGTTGGGAAATGTGTTACCCTTTCCTTGAGTTGCATGAAGAACTCAAGAGCTTTGTGAGCCCCAGGGATCACTGTGTGCTGTCCTCATCCTGAGACATCAGAGATCTCACAGATCTCATACTCCTACCCTGATGTTTCTGCCAGATTTCCAGGTGATAACAACATGGGTTGAAAAACTATCAGAAATCCTGGGTGAATAAACCTTGTCCTTCAGTCAAGCAGTGGAACCTGCAAAGTGGGGCTCATATGTGTCTCTGACACAGAGCCACATCAGGATTATCTGCATGTGTGTGGGGACTTTATGGGGGACCAGTTTGGACTAGCTGCTTCTAAATCTTCCATCTTTAGCTTGTGTGGGAATCCAAACAAGCTGTTTGGCTCCTTGTAAACATGAGGAAGAGCATCCAAATCTGGGCACCAATGATTACAAAGGCTGTGTTCAATGTGTTTCTCTGAATCTCTTTGCTTCTAAGCAAGAATGAAGCTTGAATATCATGGTAAAGTTGTCCCAAGAGATGAAGTTCTGTACTGCTCAGGAAATGTATAAACATAACAAAGCTGTCTGGATGCAATTTCATACTAGTGAGCTGTCTCCTCTCTCCTGACCTGAAGTGGCATCATGAAGAAAAACAAAATCAGAAGCCAAAATCTGAGATTAAGCAATAAAGGAAACCAGAAGCTGTGTTCAGTAATGGACAGTTTAAATAGCAGGGGTGGTGGGATAGGGAGGTCTGTGAGGCAGGGAAGACAGCACAAAGGAGGAGGGAAGGGGAGGAAGGAGAAGCAGGACATGGATCTACAAAGCTTCTTGCTGAACCTCTGATTTGCTCTGGACTTGCAGGCACGCACATTGCTCAAGGAAGGCTGCAAAACCCCTGGGGATGGTGGTGCAGGTTTTACTCTGCTCTGTGCTGCAGCAGCAGGTACCTTCCCAACGGAAGGGAGATGGGCCAGAGAGTGCTGCCTTGATCCCAATGGATCCCAAAGTAACAAGGCCAGGAACACAGCCATTGAACCAGGTAATTAATCCAGGGTGTGTGGCTTTCTCAGAAGCAGTTAGAAGCACAAACACTCAAGGTAGAGCTGGGGTGCGAGGGTGTGTAATTTCTTCCGGTTCAATTCATGTATCAGGTCTCAAGCATGCACAGTATTGCTGCCATCCCTTCTTTCTATTCCTAGCTGAGCAAAAAACTTCCAGCTCCTCTAATGCTTTCTCGAGTACAAGTCTCTCACAACACGTGTAATACCAAAAAAAAAAAAAAGAGAAAGTTAAATAACATGAAACCTGACCAAATTTAACCCAAACCTTGCCTTTGGATGGTGACATGTAAGGTAGCAGCTCTCCTTGCTGCAACTGTGTTATCAGGTTGCAGTGAACATCTGCTGCTGAGAGGTGCAGGACGGAGATATTCCACATGTGGAAAAAGGAGAGAATTAAATAATCACAATTGTGTGAGAATAAATGAAACCTAATCTAGGATGATGTGAGCTATATTTGTCTAACACGGTATGAATAAAAATTTAATGGCAAAACTCTGCAGAGGTGGTAAACACATTGTTCCATATTATGTCTGTTTTCATTATAAAATCTGGTATTTTTGCTGAAGGGAAAGAAAATCTTAACACTGTTAAACTGAAGCTACGAAGACCATTGTTTGCACTGGAGCCTAAGGGATTCTGATCACTTGATCCCTTAATCCTGGTGGAAATCCCAGCTAATATAGCCAGTTTACCATGCTTTCTTTTCTTGGAGATGGATTTTCTGAGACTTCTGAAACAGTCTCTGGCAGAGGACCCCAATGGCTGCAGCGATGGGTGGTTCTCAGACCTTTCAATTGAGCTGTGATGGGACTTCCCTTGGTTTTGGAAGTGTCTCTGGCTCCTCTGTTGAGTGAGTAGCACCCTGGGGACTGCAGCGCAGTGTTAGCTATGCTATATGTGCGCTGCATGCTCACTGTGCATGCTCCATGTGCTCTACATGATCACTCTGCATGTTCCATGTGCTCTGCATGCTCTGCATGCTTGTTGTGTGTGCTTCCATGTGCTCTGCATGCTCTGTATGCTCTGCATGCTCACTCTGTATGCTCCATGTACACTGCATACTCACTCTGTGCTCTGCATGCTTGACATCTCCACTCAGGCTTCTCGAAGCCAAGCCTGGTTCAAGTCCTGCCTTTGGGAAGGTCACCAAGAACAAAAGGCTGAAGAGAGGACTTCTCCAGAAGTGAACAATGAATTTAAAGCACAAAATAAATGCTGATACCTCATGGTAGAAGGAAACAAGAAGCAAAACCTGGCATAGCAAAGGACTTGTTAACCAGTCAGGGAATGTATTCTTGTTCTCTCTTCCTCTGGAATCTAGACCCATGTTAACAGGGGATTGTGTTTTACTGCAAGATCAATTAGACCATATAGAGATGTATCTATAAATGGGTTGCCAAAGGAGCACAGTTATTAAAGATATATGTGTTATGTCTAAGACCCAACAAATTATTTTAAACTGTCTCTGAATATAATCAAGTCCTGAAGTCAACAGATCTTCTATTCATGTTTAAACTCAGGATGTACAGTCCAATTCTCATCCAGATTTACTTTTTTTCCAGGCTGTTTTCAGCCCAGCCTGTGGTTAGCTGCATTTGACTGCTTTTCTGTGCACATTCTTTTTCTTTTTGATAATTTAGTCCTGCTATGCAGATTTCTTTCAGTCCATTCACAGAAAATGTTTATTGCTTTCTCTTTGGCACACACTGAGTTTTGCGGAGACATAGAGGCTTATTATTTTGTTGGGGCTTTTTTTTATTACTTAGTCCTTAGAAATGACACACTGTTTATGGAATTGTGTTTTGGGCTTCACTGGCATAGCACTTCACAGATCTGAGATTCATTCATAAATCATTGTGTTTTTTCCTTGAGTTATTTTACTCCTATGAACAAATTTCCTATTGCAACTGTTTCTGTGGCTCAGCTCCGGACTGCTTCCCCATGGCACTCCCTAAGCCACATTTGGTTAATCACTGATTTAAACGATCAATTTATAGGAACTATTTTTTGGAATTAGATTTCAACTGTCAGTGACGTGATCCCAATGCCAACTCGATCAGGCCCTTAAATAGCCAAGAGAAGTGCTGTGCAACTAGTTCTTGGCTACTTCATCAAATTAATTTGGCCAAAAAAGAATCCTGATTCTCAGCACATGGGGGAGTCAGATCAAGCAGGATGGAGTGGACAGGTCCACTTCTTGCCTGACTATGCAGGTGGCATCAGATGCTATTTTTGTGACTTAATGTTCATTAACAGGGAAGAATTGCAAACCTGCCCCTTACTTCTCAATTAATTAATTAATGTATTTGTATTCATGCATCTCTTCCATTAATATAATTATAATGGGGTGCTCATTTACCAGGCAGTGGGGCTGCAATGGAACAGCCCAATTGCACTTCTCATTTTAACACTTGACTCAAATATCAGAAAAACCCTTCAGGTGACAAGCAGGTCTTGTCTGCTTTTGCTGAGGGACAGAAGTGGGAACCTTGGAAGCTCTGAGAAGCAGAGAGCTCAGTGCAGCTGTACAACGTGCTGTGAATAGCTACGGCTATGCACTTGGCAGCAGTGACACTGATGTGTGTTAGACACCAGGAAGAGATTTTTAATAAACTTGTGTAGTGCTTCCTTGAAAGTCACTCGAGAGCTGAAGCAGAGAATGCTAATCCAAGAATTCACACATTGTTGTGAGGTGGCCAATATCACCACACTCAGATTTAACAGGCTGGACGTCGGTGAGTTTCCTCTGCTGCCTTGTGTCGATCAAATGCCCTAACTGTTCTAAGCCATTTTTGCTAAGGTTAATATGGACTGAGATTCCAATTTAGACAAGGTGACACGAGTGAATTGCTGTTTGTGTTTGATCAGGACCATTTTCTGGGTGTCAGTTTAACTGCGGTTTAATTACTCTTCTTTAAAGAGCAGAGTAATTAGCCTGCTATGAATGTTGTAGCATTGGCAAAGGGGAAAGCTGTGAAGAATTTAAACTTATGTTTCTTGATGAAGAGGTAAATAGTGACACTCTGAGATAGCTGGGAGCTCTTTAACCTGTCTGAAATCAGAGCAAGAGCTCTAAGGCAGCTCCATCCCTCCTTCATGGTTTTATTTGCTATAGAGAGGAAATCCAGTATAAGTGGAGATCAGATTTTTTATGATGATTAGATTCCAATCTATGCTATGTTATCAATGTAGATCATAGCTCCTTGGACTATTGAAACAAAGCCAGTATATTTTTTAAGAACGTTAGAAAGATGCTTCATAAACCCCACTTTCACTTTCTGAAGGGTCTGTTTAGCAATAAGGTGACCAAACATTTATGCAATAGCTCTTGAGGTGTACAGAGTAACTTGTGTCAGTCCTGTCCTGCACAGGGGTAGGACAGCACCTGCTAAGTTTAGGAATGACAAGTGGCTCTGATACAAATAACTCTTGGACACCTTGTTTAATCCACACATACCCATCAGAAAAAGAGATGACTCGCATAAATTCTGTCCCTTTTTTTTTCAAGAAAACAAATGCAAGAATGAATGGAAGAAGGGTTAGAAGGTTTAACTTAATATTAGGTATCAGAAAACACACAGTGGGGAAATAAATTACAAAGCCAGCTTAAGTTTCCCTTCTTCTTCCAGGACAACTTGTCTAAATACATTTGTATATATACATACACAATTATATATAATGATATGCACATGTACACACAAACACATATCCCTGTACATTTTATATACATGAGTTGTCTAAGGAGAGACCCACTCAGTGTAACAAATAGGGATAGCCCCAAAACCTGTAGAAATTGAGAAGTGATGTAAAACAATCTGCTTCCAAAAAACATAGGCATTTTCAAATTGAGGTCTCCAGTCTGCTTAGGAGAATGACTGTGCTGAGACTACATCTGGTATTTAATTCAAGCATTGTGCTGCTGTCAAAGGAAACCATGCTGGCAAGCTGAATTTCAGCCTGCCAAGATCTTTTTGTAAAAACACAATTCACAGTTTAAGAGGGGGAAGGGGANAATAAAGGAGGGAAAGATAATGAAAAACACCCAGAAAGACATAATAACTAACACAATCTCTGTGGGCAGATAAAGCAGAAAAATACAGTGTTCCCCTGAATTCACTTATCTTCCTATTTACCTCTGCCTTGATTGAGGACCTGAGACACTTGCACATGGGGTAAGATGTGGATCTCTCCATCCACCTCCATTTCATCCTGTCTGATATCTCATGGTATTAATCCCTGCTCTTGATTACACAGCCTGGGGGTTATGACCAGCAAGTGGGTGAGTTTAAACAAATGTGTAAACCTATTACATGTAGTCCTCAATGAGAGTATTACTGGAGAAAAATCTGAGCATGGGGACCTCATGATCTAACTCTGAATAGCTGGTTTCCTTCAGTGTGAAGAATGACTCAGTACTATGATTCAAGCTTAATATATTGCAGATCTGGTTTGCTCTGGCTAGACTTTATGTTCTGGCACTCCTGGGGCCCTCAAATTTTCTCTTCTGTCAGAGAGAATTTATTTTTCTATGAACTCAAACTGTTTCAGTGGCATTTACTTTGCAAGGCTGAAATCCCCTTCAAGGATAGTGAGGGGGATTTTACAGCTCTTTTTGGGTCCTTAATTAATGAGACTTCATGCATTTTGGCAATGATT
>VYZU01087086.1:19573-34033 GCA_013401355.1 Ceyx cyanopectus | reverse complement strand
CTCCCCTCCTGGATAGCACCTGACACATTTGAGTTGCTCTCACAGATGAAGAGCAAACACCACCACCTCTCCTTGCCAGTCTGTCTCTTCTGAATAGAACATAACCATCCATAACAACATTCCAGTCATGGGAGCTGTCCCACCACTCTCAGTAATAGCAATTATATCTTATTTATATATTCTCACACATATCACTCCTCCTGCTTATTTCCCATGCTCTTGCATTGGCATATAAGCATTTCAGAGAAGGAGTAGTGTTATTCGTTTTTAATCTTTTTTATCCAATTATTTTTGGCCACCTCTGTGGCCACTAATCTTCCAGAGAGCCCTGTGTGATTGCAGTCACACATACCACCACTATCCACCTCGAGTGGGATGGCAGAATGAAGCTTGTCCCCAGGCTCATCACTAGCAAGTCTGCATTCATTAATATAGATAGACCTGATCTGAGCAACCAACTTCACCCCCATCCTTTGTCCCCCACCCCCAGGCTCTTCACTGGAGGAGCAGGTTTTATTCCCTTCCTTCTTCAATTCCAGTTTCTTGATCGCTTCTGCAGCCACCAATCCACTAGTGATGTACATGTCATTGTTGTCCCATGGATCACAATCACTCACCCCAAGTAGAACAACAGGCTGGATGCTGTCCACAGGCCCATCTCCTCTGAGCCTGCTTTTATCCCCCTCCCCCTTCAAGCCTAGTTTAAAACCCTTTCTTTGAAGCCTGCTAACTCCTGTGCAAGGATCCTTTTACCCCTGTGTGACAGCTGTACTCCACCTGGTGCCAGTAGGCCAGGTGTCAAATAAACTTCTCCATGGTAAAAAAAAACCAAAATTCCCTTGGTGGCACTAGTCTTTCAGCCAGCTGTTAATGATATATGTATTCCACCCTCTTTTTTATCCCTCCCTACTACTTGAGGGATTGAATAGAATATAACCTGTGCCCCTGAACCTTGAACCAGTCCCCCAGTGCCTTGAAGTCCTTCAAGGATAATCATCAGAGGGGTGCAACAATTCATGCATCCTCCTTTTAACATCTTTAACCCGAGCTCCAGGCAGGCAGCAGACTTCCCTGTGGGATGGGTCTGGTCTACAGAAGGGCCCTCTGTTGCCTTCAGAAGAGAGTCACCCACGACAACAACCCTTCTCTTCTTCCTCCATGAGGAAGTCTTGAGCTGTGAGTCTGAGGGACAAGCTGTGTGAGAATCACCAATTGGATCCTCATCAGAAGGAGTGTCAGATTCCAGAGGTCCATACCCCTTGAGTGAGGGCAATGAGGGGAGAGGGGAGGTGGAGGGAGTACTTGTCTTCCTCTGCAAGGTGGGAGCTGCCTCCAAGCCTTCCCCTCTCCCATGCCCTCACCTTCAGGCTGGTCATGAGAAGAATCATAGAATGTTTAGGGCTGGAAGGGACCTCCAAAGGGCATCTAGTGCAGCCCCCTGCAGGGAGCAGGGACACCCTCAACTAGACCAGGCTGCTCAGAGCCCCATCCAAACTCACCCTGAAGACTGGGGGTGTTCCACGAGGGCCTCATACCTATTCCTCAGAGGCACAGAGGAGGTGAAGCAGGCAAGGGTGGTTCCCGCCTTCTGCCAGAGCCATCAACCTGCCTCCACTCACCCCCTTCACTTAGCTTTCTGTCCTCTTTCTCAGAGGGACAGAACAGAGTGTCCCCTTGAGCTTGGGTGCCATCAGTCACATGAATGGAGCACAGAGCTTGACTCCAGTGATCTTTCTCAATTTCAGATTCCCTAATGTTTCTAAGCCTTTCTATTGCAGCCCTAAGTCTTGCAACCTCATCTTCCAACAGGGCCACATGGCAGAGCAGCTCATCCACTTGCTCTCACCACACGCAGCCATACTGAGGGCTGTCCTCTGAGTGGCATTCCCTGCAGCCTGTCACCTGCACTCCCACATCTTTCTGTGGGGGCTCTGCCTGTGTTTCTACGTCCACTCTGATTGGCAACAGGAGTGTGGCCTTCCTTTGCTGAGCAGAAACCATTTTGCCAGGGAGCATCCAGGAGCAGATCCTCCCTGCTTGCCTCTCGTGGTCACCTCTTGCCAGCAGGTGTGAAGGCTCTGCCTCCAGGCTGCCCGTGGTCTGGGTGGCACTTCCAGTTTCATGAATGTTTCTGAAAATGTCAGTCCTTTTCCTTTTTTTCCTCTCAATGGATGCGATAAAGAATATTTTACTGCTTTTAGGTAATTGCATTCATTGGAAGCAATGTTTGTTGGGTGTATAGTAGAGTAATTACAACATATGGAATTGCCAGCACTGAGTAGATTGCCTTTCCATGGTCTGGTTTTTTTTGACACAAAAATAGTTATAGAAAATGTATTACTTTTTATTTGTGAGTGTGTGAGTAGGAAGAGAATTATTTCTTGTTCTGGGAAGATATTGTAATTCTGTTACTATAATGTTTTTCTTTCTTGATGGTATTCCTTAGATTACCACATCACTTAGGAGCTATATATCTTATACACATATGAAGAGATACCTCATATGTACAGGTCAATCATGTGCTCTCCTTAGCATCTTCTTTAAATTAAAATGGCTTAAACTAAGGAGTCAAATTGCCTAACTTGTTACAGTGCCTGTGAATTCACCACCTTCTAAGCTCTGAGTAACCTGAACAATCAAATGACCTCTAGCCATGATGAAAGATTTAAAAATAAAATGATTTGTATTTTTGATTCAGCATTTACAAAGTGACTGTGATGATCTAAGTATCATTTCTAGATGTACCATTGAACTGGCATTATATGCTCATGTGCTAACATTAGTTTGGGCACCAGAGTTTTTACTTGAATGTTTGGATTGTATATACACTACTGCCTCTTGTGTAAATAGTACAAACAAATCTTTTGACCTTTCCAACTATTTCTATTTTTGGTTACGGTTTAGCATCTAGAATAAGATCTGTGTTTAAAAAAGGAAGCAAAAACCACTCAAGTTGGTCCAAAAAAAGTGATTATCTTAAATTTATTTGCTGTCACTTAGATTTTCTAACCACTATGGCTACAACACTACTAGTCTTACAAATTATCATGTATAAATACAGATCAGAGTAAGACATGAAGAGCATAGTGAACAGAAAAATGCATGATCTGGAATGTGACTAGCATGTGTTTTCTCTGCAGGCATTTATAGGGCATCTTCTCTGTGAGTCAGCAGCCTTCCTGCTGATACAGGTCCCTTCATCTGCCTCTCCCTGTGCTGCCCAGTTGCTCTGCCCTGTTTTTATTTTCTCCTTGAGAACTGCTCTGGCATCATGACCTTCTGTGTGTGTGCATTAAAAACCAGCACTTACAGAGCCAGGAACTGCTGTTGGCCTTTTAGCTTGGGGCTCCAGTACTTTCCTCAGCTAAGCAGTGAGATGAATTGGAATTCCCCTCTCTAGAAAAGGAGTCAAGTGATGCATGGAGCTAGGAATGAAGATATGGGGAATGAAAAGAGTGGAAGTGATTTTGTTGTTTTGGGGGGAAGCAGGTGACCTGATGGATGGCTGAATAACCATCAGTGTATACACTCATGGTCTTGAATTCCACAAGCTCTTTACACAAGGAATAGATTATCCAGCCCACTTCCACTTAGGACAGGGGCTCTACTTAAGAAATGTGGTTTTAGTCCAGAGACTGAATCACCAGGCAGTATTAAAACATTATGTTGTTAACATATGGAACATCTTGCCTGGACAATAGCATTGTCTGACTTGTGCATACAAAGTGTTGTATTGAAGCAAAGGGCTCGTTTGCCTTCTTTCCATCATCAGCTACAGAGATGAGGCTGTAGCCATTTGTTTCTGTCTTGTGTGACATTTATGTTTTTTAATGCATTTTGCTATTATGCTATTAATCTATAATAAGATTCAAGACAGGTGTGCTCACATTTCCTCATGTGGTGGCTAGAAACAGACTTCTTTCAATAGACTTTCCCTATGGTGTTAGTGTAGAAAGTTTGTTTCCTTGAAGAAAACCACAAACAAATCAAATTATTTTCCTTTGAAAGGCTTCACACACATTGCTCCAGTTCTTTCTGGCTGCATTAGCATGAGAAGTGTATTCAGCACAGTGACCTTTCCCTGTGGGGAGCCTCCTTTCCTCTTCCTAAACGTGCAAAAATCAGGTTTCTGAATCCTGAGGCAATTAGCAAATTAAATTAGCAAATTAGCAATTAGCAAATGTAAATCTGTTAGGAAACTACAGATCCTGCCCACCTTGTTTCCTTTTTGTCAGTGGTCCTGTCCCTGGGAAAGCCTTTGTGTTTTGTGTCCCATCCTTCTGGCATCACTGTTCCTGGTATCAGTGGCTGAGCTTTTTGTCAGGGGTGCCTCCCACAGAGGTTGCTTCTGAAATGTAAACAGCTGTGGTAAAAGTTATTTTTGACAAGTATTCTGCTGGTAAACCTTGAACTTCTTGCATATATCCCAAGGATACTATTTGGGTTTGTTGATACACTGTAGATGAGGGTTGGCTGGGCTATAACCTGGTTCTATCTGAATTTAAACAGCTGGGCTCTTCTGATAGTTACCAGGCTTTTGGACTTTACCTTCTGTGATTCATGGTTACTGTGATGCTTCTGTAGTGACACATCTAATTCCCTCTTTTTTCAATTATATGATAATCAAATTTTCACTTTAAATCATCTTCTGATTTGAAGAGAACTCAGGATGTCTCCAAAATTCTTCAAATACCTATTTGCTTCCTGTTTAGTTTTAGTTTTTCATTGTCCAAGTTCCATTATGGAATAGTGGTAATAAATGTAGCTGTGAAAGATAACTTATTTATACTGCTTATCAAACAAGGCATTAAAATATACTCGTTTTACAGAAACATGGAACAATTTACTTTGCACTGATACATTAAGAAGTTGTTTAATGACACATAAAGTTAGATCATCCTAACAGAACCACTGAGGCATGTGGCTGCTTATTGAAAAGAAATTTTTTTTAATCCAGTTCCTCGTTCTTTGTGTTTTAATGAAGGAGTATGGAATCTGTTTGTAATAACATAAAATACAAATAAATTAAGGTAGGCCAGAAAAGATCCTTTATCAATTGACTGATGGACTGGTTGTATGATAATACTTGTATTTCTTCAGGAAAATAAATATCAAAACAATTTTAGAGAGTGTTTATCACATGTATTCATTACATTTATTTCTTCCATCCCCCCAAAAATAAAATTCTGTCTTGTGGTGTGGTACACAGTGCAATGAAGGAGAAGAATCATGTACTTTTATTGCAGATTACCTGAGAAGACTCATTCCAAATTGGGCTTCCTTTTTTGAGATGTAAAATGTCAATTAAAGAGAAATAAAACATTATTTTTTCCACTTGATCTTTCTTCCCTCCTTTCTCCAAAGAAATAAACCCATTTGAAATCCATCTTTTTTGACATTTTTTTTTAACCATTGTTGTTCATCTTATGGCAGATATCCTTGTTCTTGCTGAAGAATCTACTGGGGAGGTACAGATGTATAGGGAGAGTTACAAATGTAAGGGATGAGCTCGTCCCCTAAAGCAAAACCCTTCCCAGTGACACGCTGCAGATTGGCCTAAATATCAAAGATAAGATTTTTACTTCAGAAGAACAACATGAAAGCATCCATGTCCAAAAGGCATGACAGATGTCAAGCCCCTGGCTGTGTTATCAAACACACTGTAGGGACAGTGCTGAGTCTCTAGATAATTGTAAAGATTACTTAATGCATAATTTTAAAAGAAAAAAAAAAAATCACTGTGTCTTTCTGACACATTTTTGATATCTTGAATTTTATATATATTTGAATTTTTGATATCTTTCAGTTCTGCTTAAGCCAGCCAGCCAAAAAAAAAGCACATTTTAAAGATTGTCCTTCTACAAAGCAGTTCCATTAGAGCAAAAATGTGCTTTTTCTCATGGTAAATGTGGCACCCATTCAGTCTTCCTCTCACAGAGACAGCCTTTGAGGCGACAGTTAAATTAGAATTGGTTCTCTGCTTATTATTACTCTTCTAATGAATCACACTTTCCATTTGGTTTGTCAAATTTTGATAGTAGTCACTGAAGTTTTGCTTAGAGAAAAGGAGAAAAAATGAGCTTGATGTAATGCTTCTATAACGTATTTACACATGTTTGCAGAGCAAAGTAGTGAGGAAATTCAGATGGTATCTCCACTTTCTAAAGGGATAGGTCTTTCTAAATCTCACAGTAGGAGCAAAAAGCTTTTTTTTTTTTTATGTTGCCATGTGTTTTATAATCACCTCTGTTTTACTTCATTTTAAGAAGCAAAGGAATTCTCCCAATGACTTTAGAGACAGGAATCCATAGGAAGGCATCAGATTGTCAGTGCACTTTTGTGTGTGTCTAGTGACCAGTTTAATTACAGAGGAGACTTCCTAGCAGTTAGCCAAAGAACAATGTTTTGTTATTGTACTTCACTCCAGTAAGCTGCTCACCAGTAAGTGGAAATCACCAGAAGTGAAGCTGCAGAGAAACAGAAAGATCAAGCAGAATATGATACTGTACAGAAGCTGCCAAGTCCAGCTAAAGAGATTAATATAAAACATTCCAGTGTTAATGAAAAACGGTGCCTGGCACTTTTCATTTATATATGCACAGCTTTTGCTTTGGTACAAAGTCAGAGGGTCTCTTTTGTTCTTCTCTTTTTGGAAGTATTGTTAAATCTTACATTACAATGTATTTTCTGGTTGAGCTTGCTGATCTGTAGCTTGTACTTATCCGTAATCGTTCTTTGATCTTAATTTCTTTTTTTTTTTGGTATAAGAGGATGTATTTCTCTTTGGTGGTTTGCCAGAACATCACTGCTAATGGATTTCTGGTGTGCTACAATTTTTGCAGTTGGAAGAGATGCAATAATGTTCCAGTGGCCTAAAAATATGTCATGTATTGTCTCTTGAATTAAGTAGCTGTGCTGTACTCATGTTTTGCTCATCCCCTTGCCTCTCTCCTCAGATAGACTGCATGAAAAGATGCAGTTCATCACTTCTTACTCAACATGTGTATTTCCCATTTTTGGTGGTGTGATTGGGATAATTCTGCAGCTAGCAATATGAAAGACTAGGAACTGATACATGTGAATTTCTGCTGCTCCCTAAATGACCAGATTCTTGCATCTGTGTTTATGGGATTGGAGCTCTGAGGGTCATTGAGTTTGCTGTCCTTCCAGTCCTGTGCCATCTGCATAGCAGAACTGAAGCACTTCAGGCTTGTGGAGTGATGCCATTTCTGCCCTTCCCATGGGAGACTGATTTCTGTGAGCTTGGTAAGGTCTTAACTGGGTTTGAATGCAGAGCTTCAGATCCAGAGAGACCTGGACAGGCTGGAGAGCTGGGCAGGGAGAAATGGAATGAAATTTAACAAGAGCAAGTGTAAGGTGCTGCATCTGGGGAAGAACAACCCCATGGATCAGCACAGGATGGGGGCTGAGCTGTTGGAGAGCAGCTCTGGAGAAAGAGCCCTGGGGGTCCTGGTGGACAGGGGGTGACCATGAGCCAACAATGCGCCCCTTGCATTGGCCAAGCAGGCCAATAGATCCTGGGATGCATGAGGAGAAGTGTGGGCAGCAGGGCAAGGGAGGTTCTCCTCCCCCTCTCCTCTGCACTGGTGAAACCCACCTGGAATCCTGTGTCCAGTGCTGGGCACCCCAGTTCAGAAAAGATAAAGATTGACTGGAGAGAGTCCAGCACAGGGCACCAAGATGCTGCAGGGAGTGGAGATCTCCCTGCTGAGGAGAGGCTGAGAGAGCTGGGGCTCTTGAGCCTGGTGAAGAGGAGACTGAGGGGGGACCTCATTAATGTTTATGAATATGTTCAGGGTGAGTGTAGAGAGGATGGAGCCAGACTTTTCTCAGTGTCGTCCAATGACAGGACGAGAGGCAATGGGTGCAAGTTGGAGCACAAGAGGTTTAGGATCAACACAAGAAGGAACTTTTTCCCAGTGAGGGTGCCAGAGCTCTGGCAGGGGCTGCCCAGGGAGGTTGTGGAGTCTCCTGCTCTGGAGACACTTAAGACCCGCCTGGATCTGTTCCTGGGTGACTTGGTCTAGGTGCCCCTGCTCTGGCAGGGGGGTTGGACTAGATGATCTTCTAGCTCCCTTCCAACCCCTCACATTCTGTGATTCTGTGATACCAAGTGTGGGATTTCACTTTGTCAGTTGTCACTTGACACTAATAATTTCTGGTTCATCTATTACACACATTCACAATTGTTTGTTTCACCAGTATAGAAATTTGGGGGTTTACCTGAAGGGCAAAAGATGAGCCTTTTTTTATGTTTATACTTCTAAGAAAATGATTGAGCATTTCACATGAAGGCTTTACCTCCAAAAGCTGGACAGGTAAAGCTCCTGGTAGCAGATTTCAAGGACAGGGCACAGAAACGGGTTGGTGCCAGATGTCTGAAAGGAAGCAGTGATGCTGAGGTAGGGAGAAGTAATATCATTTTCATCTTTTTGCAGTCTTGATGCCAACAGAAGTATATTGAAATAATAAAATTGCTTTACTAAAAACATATCGTTTGGGGTTGCATTTTGCCAGTGCTCAGGCACTTACTGTTATACTCCCACTCATCTGATTTTCCTGAGGAGCTCCATGCAAATAGGTGTTGAGATTTATTCCTTTTCCTCCCTACTTATTGTCTGTTGAGGTGAAAGATCTGTCTTCTGGTAAGCCAGTGCATAAACAGCTTCATGCCTGTGCAGGGCATGAGGCACTGATGCATTTCTTCCTAAGTGACCCATTAACTTCTTTCAATGTAAACTTTTTCCTTTGTAAACTTGCTCAGGCTTTAGTTCCTGGATGGACCCATCATCCAGACATATTGTTAGAAAAGTTTTATTTTCTTTTCCTTCTTCCTTAAAATCTCATACAAAAGTTCACTAAACCCAAGGTATTCATGTAAGCTCAAACAAGGGAGAAAACTTTACTGAGTGTCTCCTTAAGCTGCAGTGCAAGATAAATTTGAGGAATATTGAAAAGTTGCTGTTTCTAATTACTTTGGACTTCGTATAGAAAATGCTCAATTGCATTTCCTTTCTGTTAAGGAAAAAAAAAGTTTTTTATATATATCTATTGATATATATATTAAGACTTGAGGTAATTCTTGCATGGCTCCTGTTCCTAATAGCAGCACAGAAACACTGTTATTTACCTTAGATTTTTCTAGATGTTGTCTGTGTGTGCAGACAGCAAAGTGGGGGAGGTTTCATGCAGATTCTGGACTTGGCTTCTCATATGAGTGAAGTAATTGAACAATTACCTGCCTCCTTGCAGGATTCTTCCAGATTTCCTGCTTTCCATTTCTGTCTCACCCTGCACCCCAAACCTGCAACAACAAGAGGTACCTCAGAGGGGTGAGATCTTTACTGCTTTTATTCCTTTCGCAGAGAAATTCTAGTAGTTGGTTGCTTGTTTTTGGAAGCAAATACTCTGCATTTATTTTGGTTTCAGTTTTTTCACCTTGATAACCATTCAGATAATTTGTGAGAGCAACTCACATTTTGCAGGAAATGAACGTGAGAAGAAAAAGGCAATTACTGCTTGGTCCTTGCAGTCTGCCAGAAAGAAGAATTTAGCTTTAATTACATCAGTTTAGGACAATATGGCTAAGCTTATTTGTTTTGTTTTGTTATTCTTTCTGCACCTCTTAGTTAATATTTCTAGGCAGAAATCAGCTTGTGAATCTGGACAGCTTAGAGATGTATTAATACACTTGTGTTGTGTCAGCTTTGTCACCCCACCAGGGAAAGGAAGATGCAAATGGATCTGCACACAGGCAAACTAAATTTTGCTCCTGCACTTGGACAACTGCTGCCTTTTGGGTCTGCTTTATCCAAACCTAATAGCTAGTTTTCAGTTGCACTTCTCCTATTTTCCCTGTTTAAACTTGTGTATAGCATAAAATAAATGCTATATGTCAAATTTTGCCCTTGAATGAACATGAGTAGTTCTGGTTGACTTCAGCAGAAGCTGCAGGCAAGCATCCTAAAAAAAGAACTTGGCCTTGGTACTGAAATTCCTTTGGCTGCATCCTTTATTCCAGGAACACCCATCTCCCTGTGTTCAAAGTACAGCAGTTACCAGCATTAACCAGTCTCTCTCAGGCAGGGGGGTTGGACTAGATGATCTTCTAGGTCCCTTCCAACCCCTAATATCTGTGAATCTGTGAATCTCTCAGTTATCCTTGGAGAGCTAAACAGGAGTCAAACACTGTAAGGGAATAAGAAGACAATATTTGAGCACCTTTGAGATCCCAGACTCTGAGAGCTGCTGCCAGCTAACCAAAACATTTTGGATTTTTTAAGTGTGTATGGACAATTAACCCCCAGCTCAGAGCTGAATTACCTTAAACACCAGCTAGCTGTAGAAAATGCTACAGATTTGCCTACTGGGATATAGTGTGTTTGATAAAATTGTTAAGATGCATTTTAATGCATTGTAACTATGCAGTCTCATTTTCCTTGGGGTTTCTGCCTGGAGCTAACAACCTCTGCTTTGGGTTACTGGAGTTACTTAAGGGGAGAGGCAGAACAGCAAGGTGAGGGAGGCACCTCTCAGCATCAGAGCTGGCAGAGGAGCACATCAGAAATCAAGAATCCTCCTCTGGCACCATATGGCCACCAGAATCTTCCAGTTCACTACAAAGGAGCCGTGAGACAAAGGAACTGGAATTGCCAAGGCCAGAAGAGGGGAATAATCAATATATAGAGGAACCACCTGGAGAGGAGAAAAAGCTCCAGCTGCATTAGGTATTTCCCAACAGATGCTAATTTTATGCTGCTGTAAATGGGCAAGGCAGGATTGCTGCCTGCACATGAACTGGGAATGCTGATGGCAGTAAACTGAAGCTGGAGTAAGGATTGTTTCTGTGTTCCTACAAGTCTCCCCATTAAATAAGAAGGAGAATTTGCAATATCTGATGTAGGTCTTGGACCACATTTGCCACCCCAGATGGAAGCCCAGAGCAGTTGGCTACAGAATCTGCCTCTTGGCCACAATGGTTGTTGCTATGTATAGCAAATAATAATAATAATAACAATTAATAATAATAATAATACCACCATTAAAAGAAAACCTGTGTTTAAAGCATTGTCCTGGATGTGAGAAACCTGATTTTCAGTTTATTCTGCAATCAGCCTAGAGCATGGATTTTTTTATAATCAGGTCTGCTGGCTGCCTGGGTTCCTTAGGTGTCTGTTGTTGTGTTAAAGTTGATGATAAACTGAGATTGAGATCAGATAAAGATTAGGAAATCTGTAGCAGCTGTTCACATTAAGTCTGAGGAACAACAAGGGTTTGCTAGTATAGTGGCTAAATAGTCACTGTAATAGTTTATTAGTCACTAATATACTATTATATAGTATATANTAGAGGGTGTGAAAAGATAAAACTTGTATTTATGAATTGGTGATGTTTCATCCTTTTTCTTACAGATACTTTAGATAGACTTTGAAGTAATCCTTATTATTAAAACTGTGACCCTGTTCAATAATTTGTGAATAAATTGTCATATTCCCAGTTTGTATAACAAATGGGCAATGAGATGAATATTCCAGGGTTGATATTAGTGGTGTGCATGAAAGCTGCAGTTTGTGCTTTCATTGGCCATTGGTATATATATTATTGGTATATATATCTTAGTCCATAAATTACTAAGGATTGTCTCAGGACAATTATTATTTTTAAAAGTAATTTCAACTGGAATTTGTTTTTCTGGTAAGGTTCCATAGAAGCTCTCCAGAGCATGATTGAATGCTCTTATCCAGTCTCCTTTATATAAAGGTAGTTACCTCCCTGAATACAATTTTAATGTCTTCAGGGTTATTGCTTGGGTTTTTTGGTTGTTTTTGTTTAACTGCAAAATGTTTCAAAAGTTGTTTTTAACAATTTTTTTAAAGTTTTTTTTAAAATTTAGAAGTTTCTTTCAAGATAAGAAAAAGATTGTAAACATAAAATAGTGATAAAAAAAAATCATAACCTCCAAAATATCAAGTTCATAGATTCATAGATTCATAGATAGTTGAACATCCATTAAGAAACTATGAGAGTTTTAACCACGTTTGAAAAATGGCATCTTTGTTTTTGAGCCAGTGCCCAGCTCTAAATGAAGAGGATCTTGTATTTTTCAGCTTCTTTCCTATTCCTATTGAGCAGGTTTTTTATTATGCATTCTATTTTTTAAATTTTATTTTAAATTATTTTTTTTTTGAGAGATAAGGGTCCATCCTCATGGCTCTCCTGGCATCCCCCTGAGCCTGGCTGTTTGCCATTAACCCAAAAGCTGTTTTCTGCTTTTCAACAGTCCCATGGAACACCAGTGTAGCTGGAGCAGTTTTATGCTTCAGTGGAGATGCACTGTCTTTGTGATAGTTTTTTCTTCAGCTCCAAGTGACTTCATAAGATGTGTCTCTGGGATTAGAGAGTTTTCATCTTCAGGGAGGTTCCTGGGAGCAGGAAGGTCTGCACTTCACTCAGGTGCCTCTTTCATCACTTCCACTGTGAGTACCACAGTTGCCTGGCTTGATGTCCAAAGCAGCATGACACTGCTCTAGCAGTCTCACAAGTGATTTATTTATTTTTTTAAACAATACTCCTCCTCCTTCTTCCCTAGGGACTTTGCCTGAGTATCTTTCTAGCTCATAAGCTGCATTGTTTCTTCTTATATGGTTGGTGCTGCCTGGGACATCAGGCCCAGATCATTTGTGTCCCTCAACTTCTTTCTGGCACGTTAATTTCAGATTGCACTAGCACTTGGGAAGAATGAACTCTTTCCATGCTGGAGACACAGGGTCTGAGTAACAAAGAGGTTTTTTTGTCCTGCCCTAAACCTTTCTTTAAATTTTTCATGTGGTTATCCTAATATGTATATTTGCCTCTTTTAATTTTAATGTGTTAATCCTTTTCCTGGCATTACCTCACAGAGCTGCTCCTCCAGCCATGTCTCTTCTCTCCCAGTGACTTTCTCCTCTGCTTTTTCTTTCCATTTAAAGTCTTCTCTCTTCCACCAATTACAATATGCAATTCATTAGTTTGTTTTGAATTATTATTGTGGAGTATTTTTGTATATGCGTTTATACTTTTGTCAGTGTCTTTTATTGTATCATTGTCTTTATCTTCTCTAAAGAAGAATAATACTGTCTCTTAGCTCCTAGAACTGTGAAGCTTTTAATGCTGTTTTTTTGAGGTGTCTCCCCTACAGAGGTTGTTACCAGCAATACCTTTCTTCACCAACCCCAGATCAATTTGCAGGTACCATGTGCTGTATGCTGCTTCACTTCTACAGGTATCAGTCCTGTACCATTCCCCTAAAAAACTGCAGATCATAGTTCTGTATTCAAAAAATAGAGATATCAAGGTGACCATATAGGTATATTCATGCAAAAACACTTCTATTCTCATGTCCTTAGCTACTGTTAAGTTTAGAAGTCTGATGGTGTTTTCTCTGTCTGCTCTTCCACTGACTTCTGCTGCCTCCCACGGCTTGGGAGGTGCCTCTGTACCAAAGGGCTGTCTCTGGAACAAGGGGGTGACTTATATAATAAATCACCTGTCACTTCAGGGGGACAGTCTCCCTGCTTGCAGACTGCTGTCAGGAAAAACTCTGTTAGGATTCTCCTCAGTGCATAAACATCAAGTCATTATTTTGGCAGCAGCTTCGCTGGTTTAATCCTCACTGCCCTCTGCTCAATTGTCCTCGGGTCTTTGTCAGAAGTTTGATGTTGATGGAGGGGAGGGAGGGGGATGTAGTTCCTCAGCAGTCTTGGGTTCATTTGGGGTTAGTTTCCTATGTTTCCAAACTGTTGGATCACTCCTGTTACTATCTGTGAGTTTATTGATTTTTTTAAGCCTTTACCATGTAGGGCACTGCCATACAGGTTTGATTCTTCTGTACCTAAGAGCAGAATTACCTGTCCCTTCAATTTTTAGGTATGTGGACTACCTGCTGTATTTTAAACAGGGTAACTTCTGCTGTCTCCCCCAGTTCCCCCCCTTTTTTCTGTCTTGTTTCTCTCCTGGGAGTAAACATGTTCAGACACTGTGTCTACACCAGTATGCAGCTCAACTCCAGAAAAAAGTTTTAGACTAAAATGTACATATGTATGCTTGAGTTTCTCTTGCAGTCTGGAACAGTCTTTTAGTTCTGATGTGTACATAGTTTTTATATGAGGATTGCTCTTTCCATGTTGTGGAGCTCAGTGCCACTATTATAAATAGAATATTGTTAAGTACTTCCAGGCCTGTCTTCATTTGGACTTCAGTTTGCAGATGGAATTAAAAATCACAGAATGTGAGGGGTTGGAAGGGAGCTAGAAGATCATCTAGTGCAACCCCTCTGCCAGAGCAGGGGCACCTAGACCAAGTCACCCAGGAACAGATCCAGGGGGGGCTGGAATGTCTCCAGAGCAGGAGACTCCACAACCTCCCTGGGCAGCCCCTGCCAGGCTCTGCCACCCTCACTGG
>VYZU01087085.1:26089-36762 GCA_013401355.1 Ceyx cyanopectus | reverse complement strand
GCCATCCAGAAGAGAATTGTTCTCTCCAACATCCCTGCAAAGAGCATCTCTCCTTAAAACTACAGAAGGAAGATCTGATAGGTGTTCCCACACCTTAATCACTTGGCATTTACATGAGGTATCCACAACCAGCAGGTCAACTCCATCCAACCCTGATCTTATTTTCCTTACAGATAATCAGATTATGGTCCTGGATGGTATGTTCAGCTGTTAAAAAATGAACTGAGCCATTTAATAATGAAATTGAGTATTTTCCTTATGCTCATATTTCTTATCATTGATACCCTCAAATTGTTTGTACTAATTAACTGCCATGGTCAAGCATATAGATTTGGTTTCCAGAAACTCTCTCATCACTTTTCACAGCCTCATTCTGGCTCAAATGAACTATTTAAGTTTTGGGTTTCTTAAATTTCAATACTCTAGAGCTAAGCTACTTTATCATACTTACCTGTTAAAAACATTCCTCTTCCAAATCAGTCCTGTGTCAGCATCATGAAATACATTTTCTACCTATATTGTGATGGAGTAATTTTACCCTTTATATAGCTACTCCTTATTGCTATCTCAATATCACAGCAATTAATCATGTTCTTTTTGGGGAAAAATAAAGAATAAAAAGTTGGCAAAGGATTTATATTATTTTTTTTAAATTTTAATAAAAACCAGAATCCATTCTTTTCTAACAACTGGTAGAAATGGCAAAAAAATCATATAAAAACTCAAATATCTTACCTTTTCGTCCAGGGTACACATGAGGGTAATATTCATAATAAAGATCAGGTTGGTCTAAATTTCCAAATGGCTCAAATTCCATTTCTGCATTTTGGAACAGATTCAGTTTTACCAGCAGTGCTAGTCTCACAAACCAGAGCTGAAAAAGAATATTCATACAAAAAAGGAGAATTCATTTGTAAGAATTATCAGTCTGACTTCTGGTTTTCCAAGTTTATGTATTTCTTAACATTTGTTATGTTTTTGGTGAAATTCCCTGGCTACATGGCCAGAACCTCATGTTGTCATGTGATCACATTTTGTTCTGTAAAACACTGCTTGTGTTTCACAAACCTTTATTCATCTATTTTTCTTCCATCATAAAACATAATTCTAACATTTGAAACCTTACCAGAGAACTCCCAACTAGATACTGCCTATGAACCTCAGCACAGTGAGTCTTCCAAGATGGAAAAGCATATTTTTTTTTACAAGTGTGATTACATTTAAAGATATATAATCAAGACAGAATTTTGTTTTTATCTAAAAATATTTTGTTTAAATGAAGACACATGTTAAATAAGCAAACAGACAATGTGAGTCACTACAATGTTTAAGTAACCTCATTTTTTAGGTGACAAATAGGAAAAGGAGTTTGACCATGTGAAAAAACCTGCCCCTTGTTGACAAAAAAGTGACCAGGGTGTATCCTGAAACATACCTGTAAAGAATCTGTTGTGTGGTTAGTGGGTAGCCCACTTTTTTTGTAGCCTTGCCCATGTGCAGTTAGGAGTCGTCCACACAAGTCCACTGCTGCCCTCCAGTTTTTACTGCTCTGGGAAGAAAAAAGTAAGTAGGAAAATCATGAAGTCCCTAAAATCCACAACTGCTTGGTTTGCCTGAATTGTATGGCAGTTTTGCTTGATTTTTTTCAACTGCTGCTGAATTTAGATGTGAGATGTGATTGCAGCCATGTCGATATTTTAATTTTAAAGATAATGAAGGAATTTTTAAGGATAACTTATTAAAGTGACTATGTATGCCATACCATGGTATCCAAGTTTATTGTATTTGAAAATCTGTGTAAGAACACAGCATTAATCACATGCAAAAGCAACACTATATGACTTTTTTTTAAAAAATAGACTCAAAGGGAGTCATTAACTCTACATGTAACACCATTAAAGTGATTAAAATGTCCTCCTCCACTAGCTATGACATTCTTCTCCCCTGTAAATTACACTGGTAGAGCACCTTCACATCAGTTAAGAAAAAATAGTAACCCTTTAGTGGTCTAGTAGCTTGAAGAAATGATTGCATGCTTAGAGAAAACACTGCCTATTTACACTGTAAAAATATAGCAGTATTTTTTAGGGACATTAGCTATCAAAGACACCATTTTCCTATGGCTACAAACACCTCATAACCCAAAATATCTGAAATATCTCCAGTAAACACCGTGCTATTTGTACAAATGAGGGTAAAAAAACCTAAAATATGGAATGATGGGAGCTACTGTAATTGCAGCTTGCACCCTGTATGTATAATTTTTATTTGCTACTGTAGAACAAAGTTCTACAAAACATTTACAACTTGTATGTCTTCCCTTTTGTAAAACACTAAGGCAAAAGTAATACTTGGAAAAAAAGTAATTAAAATCTCTTCTGCAACCATTTAGAGAAAAGATGACAGCTGAAAATGCACAGTAAGATAAAATGACTTTTATTCTGATTTTTGCATATAAAAAAAGTTTACTACATTATTGAAAATTGAAATAATATTGAAAATATTTTCAAACCCAGTAGCAATTCCACTAAAAACTACTGTACCTTGGCTAGTGGATCATGAATAGACTGATACATAGATTATTTTTTCTCTGACAATCAGCAGCATTCCATTGTCTTGAGGGAAGCGTGGTATTTAATATGTATGGAAGCATCCAATTATCTTGAGGTATTGAATAGATATGGAATGACAAAGACTGTTACTTACAAGTAGCTGTTTCAAGCCCACAAATGACTGCTCCACAGAGTTGGTGTTTAAAACTTGTCTCTTCACTGCAGCTTGCTCCCCCAGGAAACGAATCATTAAGTCTTTCACTGCATCTCCCTTCATGGTCATGCAACAGGAAAAGAAGAAACAGAACAAGACAATTTTAAGCACGATTCTAGCAAAAGAAAATGGTGAATTAAAGCTGAACAACACGTTTCTTTCCCCTTGAGAAATGCCTGTTTTCCAGTACTTTTTTTTTGGTGTGAAATGAATAAAAATTAATATATATTTACAGCATTTTAATGAGCTGTTTCAGCCCCCTGAGCATCTCTGTGGCCTCCTCTGGCCCTGCTCCAGCAGCTCCATGTCTCTCTTGTGCTGAGGGCTCCAGAACTGGCTGCAATACTCCAGGGGAGGTGTGAGAAGAGCAGAGCAGAGGGGCAGAATCCCCTCTCTCCAGCTGCTGCCCACACTTCTGATGCAACCCAGGATGGATTGGCCTTCTTGGCTGCCAGTGCACACCTGGAATGACTTGAAATGAAGGATCCAGTGCCAGCAGACCATAAGTGATGAAGCAAGGCATAATGAAAAAAGCATAAAAAGCAGCACTCCAACTTGTTGCTACACTTGGAGAGCACAGGCACAGATATTCCATCTCACATGCAATATGGTAGTTAAAAAAAAATATATTTTTTTCTTGAATGATCAGCAGAAAGTAGCACACAGCTGAAAGTGACAACATTTAGCATTTTTTTTGGTGGGATTTATCCACTTAACTTTCAAGACAAAACATTTGTAGTCAAAACCAACACTTCCTGAGTGAGCAGGAGTAAAAAGAAATGTGTTGAGCCCTTCAGTAGATGCCATACAAAATTTCAGTCCTTCCCTGAAGCACACTTAAGAGTTCACTGTAAATGTACTTATCAGTTAATTCTGTCAATTGCATGCAGTCTGGTTTAACATCTTGCACTAATATTAAATGTTAGCAAACTATTCATACCAAAGCCTTAATGACCATTGTTGGAAGCTGTTATAAATTGAAAACCATGCCTCTCACAATGTTGTAAATGACATTTCAAGTACTCTTATGACTACAGTTTCAGTTAAATAGACCCTCTGAAGTACTAAAAGCATATGGAATGATGATAGTAAACTAGAGAGATGTCAGGTCAGTCAAAGCACATGCTCAGGACACTGAAAAGCAGTAATTCCAAATTCCAACAGAACATAAAGCACTTCCAAACTTGCTCCTGCTGACATAACTGTGTGGCTGCTCAGAAACTGCAATAAATGAAGAAAGCAGCAGAAAATCCCTTTAATTCCACTGATGATTCCATCAGGTCCTGCTGTAGAACCACATCACAAGGACACTGAGATGAAATCTTTTCAGTTAGGCACTAAATGGTAGATCTGCACACCCAGATTCTAAGAAATCAAGCCTTTAATCTTTGACTGGACTAAAGAAGGTGAAAGAAAACTGTTGTAAAAAGGTTGTAAAAAAGGAATAAGTATAATAAATAAGTATAATTTATTTTTTTTTTGTAAAAAAGGCTGTAATAAGGATTCCCAGCCTGTAATAAGGAAACACATCCTTGGTGTCTGCAGAATTGATCACTCCTCCCATCCATCCTATTAGCAGTCAGGAGAGAAAAGTTACATGTTCTTGAATCCTCATCAAGGTCTAAAGGATTTTTCCAGGAAGGTGGGAAGGACCCTTTTGGTTTTTTTTTTAAGGGAGTGGAGGAGTAACTTCCTATTACAGTGTTTTCTTTTGTGCTAGAATTATCAGGCTCTGTGACAACAAACAAATGTTTTAAGATAAAGCCAAACCCAAGAAGTGTCTTCAGCAGAGCAAACATTTTAAACCAGCCATCACCTGTTGCTTGTGACAGAAACCTGCCAGATTTGGCAGGTAATTCAGCTATAAACTGCACCTGGATCACTCCAGAAACTTTTCTGATCGTTGCCACAGGACTCTTCTCTGGTTGTATTGACTACTGACAGATAATCTTTGTTATGCTGTAATCAAGGAGTAAAGTAGCCACATCCTCAACATATTCTCTTGGACAACAAGTCTATTATTAAGAGACATAGATATGAAAGAGCAGGATTAGCCTTTTTCAACAAAACAAATCCACTCCCATAGTTAGCCCTGGCTAAGCAGCCAGGATAAAAGTGCTTTATAATAAATACTGAATAAATCTGAGTGAAATTTCTCAAAATCTGAAAAAAATCCACTTTATGCCTTCTCACCAGCTGGAAAGGAAAGGGAAAGAATTTCCACTACCATGTTTTTTTCCTTCCTGATCTCATCAGGAGTTGTTTTCCCTTTCATTCTGTGCTTAACCATTGCCAGTATTGATCATTCTTAGCAGTTCTATTTTTCCCTGGCTTAGGGAAGATAAAAATGATGGGATTTCAGTGTTAACAGTACTGAGCATACTGTGAACATCAGTGAAAAATGTTATTTACCACTTGGCTGCAACACAGAATTCCACAAGCAAACAAAGCTGTCTTCTCTCCAACTTTATGTAGCACAGCATCCTGATTTTGTGCATATTCCAAATTCAAGCATTATCTTATTAACCAGAAAGACCAGAAACAAGCCACTTAAAAAATACAACCAGTTTTGGATTCTGTGGAAACTGTCAACACTGGTTTTCAATGCACCCAACAAATTTCACTATGAATAAATCAAGTCTGGTTTTAGTGCCTTCATGTATGAGGAGGCAGCAACAAATTTCCTAATGAGGACTGAAGTAAGATATATAAGGCAATCACCAGCAGCAAAATGAAGCACTCTGATATACAACTTACTGGACAGCTCTTGTGTAATATTTCTAAAACATAACCATACATTAAGATATAAAAATTAGACTCTTACCTGGATATTATCAAATTTTAATCCAGGCATGGTGAGATTCTCTTTATCTATGAACATGGTGCTGTATTGCTGGGTGGCAACTGAAATGAGAACGTTTCTGGTTTCCTCACTAGGAAGCCAAGCATCATTTCTTCTGTCAAGCTCACTCATGTTTAAGGCTGTGGCAAATGGGTCATCACCCCCAGGAAAAACAGCCTGGATTTGGGAGAATGGCTTGGGGGATGGAGTCACTCCTAGAGAAGATGGGATATCACCTGCTTCAGGCCTCCCATTTCCCACTGAGAAATGAGGGTTAGCTGAAGCATGAGAACTGTCTCCATTAGAAAGAGAGGACATCTGTTCTGGAACTGAAGAGCTTGCATTGGGATTGCTGACAGAAATAAAATTGGATGTGGTAAACGAATCAAAAAAATCAGATGCTAAAGTATTAGTGTTAACAGTATCACCAAAGAACTTGCTCAGACTGGGACTTGGCTGAACCACCTGTGGATTCACCTTCACTGGAGTCTCAACAATGCTACTGAAACTGGGAGATTTCACCATCTGAGGCTCAAAACCATCAGGTAGGAACAACTGGGGCTGGGTGTTAACGTTGTTTGCTTGGCTGAAGATGGTACAGACAGGAATAGGCTCAGGCTCAGAAGATGGTTTGCTGGTACTGGGTGACAATACCTGCTTCTCAGGTTTCCTTTCATCAGTATTATTTGACTTGCTTTCACCAGGAATGTTGTTTCCCAAGTTGGGTTCCTCCTTCACTGTTTCCTGAATTGACTCCTCCTTTAGAGAAGCCTGATCATCTGTTCCAATCTCAGAGATGTCTTTGGGTGTTTCTTCATGCTCAGTTTCACTCTCATTACTTAAAAACTCTTCTTTATCCACTTCTGCTTGTGGCTTTTTGCTATCCTTAGCTTCCATTTGTTCTACAATCTCCTGAAGACAACCAAGTTCACCCGTGTCATCTTCACTGTTGTTTGGGGAATCAGAAATAATGACACTCTCCATCATTTGTTCATTAAGTTTATCTACAAAATTATTTGAATCTTCTGACACCGTTTCATTCCCTTCAGACTCAAATTCATCTCCACCAAGGTCAATGGTTTCATCATGAAAGAGGATTTCCTCCCGAGTTTTTGGTTGAGCTGTGTCTCCAGTGTCATCCTCATCCAAGGTGCTCTTCACATCCTCAGCATGACTTTCATTATTCTCCATGGTAGCTGAAGAGGGAAGAAATCCCACCAAAAACAATATTACTTTTATTACTCAGGTGCTGCTCAGCATCAAACAAATACTGAATTACTGCTTTGCAAATGACACTGCTTCACATCTATCAATTAACATCACACCTCGCAGGGACCCCCGGCTGGCTGTGAACCCGGGGAAACACCCGGAGACCCCGCACCCCCCCCTCGGAAAAGCGCCCGGCGGCCCCGCACCAGCCCCGACTCTGACCCTGGAGAAACCCCCGGAGACCCCGCACCACCCCCGGCTCTGAACGTGGAGAAACGCCCGGCGGCCCCGCACCACCCCCGACTCTGACCGCGGAGAAACTCCCGGCGGCCCCGCAATCCCCGCGCAGAGACCCCCGCGGCCTATCCCCCGCCTCAGCCTGATCGATCTCCTCCGCCCTCACTCGCAGCCACCACCCCGCGGCCTCCTCAGCAACCGAGCGCCCACCCGGGTACCCCTCCGCCAGCACGAGAATCACCCCGGGCCTCCCCTCCCCTCCGCGCCGAGCGCCGCGCTGCGCCCACACCGCTCCCCGCCCCGCCCCGCTCGGCACCGCGCCTGCCCCGCTGCCCGCAGCCGCTGTGCGCAGGCGCGGAAGCCCCTCCCGGAAGGGAAGCGGGACGGGCAGCGCCGAGGGCCATAAAGGGCGGCCGGGTGCTGCAGGCAGGGCTTGGGTGTCATGGAGGACGATGCGCCGGTGATTTACGGGCTGGAGTTCCAGGTGGGTGGCGAGGGGAGGTTGGATGTGTGTGTGTGGGGGGTGCTGGGGGGCGCCTCCGGCCTCCTGAGCTGTTACTGGGGGTATGGCTGCTTTGCGGTGGTTCTTGGAGCCCTGCCTTTCGCCTTGGGGGTGTTCGGGGTGGCTGGGAGGGGACAGGAGTTGGTTGTTGCTCCAGAATATTGTTGTTTGTAGGGTAGGTGCGCGGGGTGAAGGCGGGGGGTCCTGCTCTCTCCTTCTGTTCTGTCACCCATCCCCTGGAAAAATCGTTGTGTTATGGTTTTCTGGGTTTTTTTTGAGAATTTGGTTTGGTTTTTTTTCTATGAGGAAAGACTGAGGGAGCTGTGGTTGGTTAGTCTGGAGAAGAGGAGGCTCAGGGGGGACCTTGTTGCTCTCTACAACTGGAGGTTGGAGAGAGGTGGGGGTCGACCTGTTCTCCCAAGTTAAAAATGCCAGGATGAGGGGCAATGGCTTCAAGTTGCACCAAGGGAGATTTAGGTTGGTTATCAGGAAAATTTTCTTTCCAGAGAGGGTGGTTGGGCATTGGAATGGGCTGCCCAGGGAGGTGGTGGAGTCCCCATCCCTGGAAGTGTTTCAAAACCGTGTGGCTGTGGTGCTGGGGGACATGGTTTAGGGACCCTGGCAGTGCAGGGTGAATAGTTGGACTCGATGATCTTAAAGGTGTTTTCCAACCAAGTAATTCTATGTTGTAATGGCCAGAAAATATCAGCAGTCTCTAAGAGATTCTTGTAGTTGATTTTCTTCTTTTCAGAAATTAAAAAAAAAAGTGAGGAGAGGCCACAAAACTCTGTTCTGATAAGTTGTGCATTTCATACCCAACTGTAAAGTACTAGATGTTTGTAGCATCTCTTGCTGTGGGTTCTGTTTACAAACCTGTCCATTTCATCAATGCTTCTGGCCCTAAGGAAATGGGAATGTTTAATTTAAGAGCTCTTTGAAGTTTCAGTGAAACAAACTAAGTAGGTGCCAGGTGAGAGGGACCCTAAGCTGTGATGCTGACAACAGCTTTACCAGGTGTAAGGGGTTCTCTGGCACCAGCTGTCCTGCTGTTGCCATTACAGCAGCAAGAGGAGGTGCTGTGCCCAGGAACAGATCCAGGGGGGTCTGGAATGTCTCCAGAGCAGGAGACTCCACAACCTCCCTGGGCAGCCCCTGCCAGGCTCTGCCACCCTCACTGGGAACAAGTTCTTCCTTTTTTTTCCCTCAACCTCTTGTGCTCCAACTGACTCCCATTGCCTCTTGTCCTGTCACTGGATGGCACTGAGCAGAGTCTGGCTCCATCCTCCCTACACTGCCCTGAATATATTGACAGACACTGCTGAGCTCCCCTCTCAGCCTCCTCTTCTCCAGGCTAAAGAGCCCCAGCTCTCTCAGCCTCTCCTCAGCAGGGAGATTTCCACTCCCTTCACCCTTGGTGACCCTGTGCTGGACTCTCTCCAGTAAATCTCTGTCTTTTCTGAACTGGGGTGCCCAGCACTGGACACAGTACTCGAGGTGGGGTCTCACCAGTGCAGAGTAGAGGGGGAGGAGAACCTCCCTTGTCCTCCTGTCCTGCTTCTCTTAATGCCCCCAGGATCCATTGGCCTTCTAGGCCATGAGGGTGCATTGCTTGCTCATGGGCATCCCCCTGTCCACCAGGACCCCCAGGGCTCTTTCTCCAGAGCTGCTCTCCAACAGCTCAGCCCCCAGCCTGTGCTGATCCATGGGGTTGTTCCTCCCCAGATGCAGCACCTTACACTTGCTCTTGTTAAATTGCATTCAATTTCTCCCTGCCCAGGTCTCTCTGGCTGGCAGCACAGCCTGCTGCTGTGTCAGCCACTCCTCCCACTTTGGTGTCAGCAGCAAACTTGCAAATACCTCAGTGGTGGGAATTGTGCTGTGGAAGGTTTGGAGAAAACAGCTGCCTGAGAGCACTGAAGGTCAGGTGGGCATGTGTGCTCTCCACTGCTGGAGTCATGGCAGCTTATTCCAGTCAATAGCAGAGGCTCTCCTGCTGTGGTGGGAGAAACAAAGCTGTCCTAACTCGGTAAAAATCAAAGTCTACCTACTTGCAAATTGAAATGATGCCAGAAGGCAAAAAAAAAAGAATATTCTTGACATTAGCAGCCTGGGGCTTCTCTGGAGGGACGAGGAAGTTGTGTTTTGCTTTTAGAATGAGGCATCAGCCAAGCCAGTCCTTTCTGCTTTTCCCCTCCCCTCTCCCTTGCCAAGCAGCAGTATCTTATTTTTGCTGTTCAGCTTAAGCAGATGGTCAAATAACTTGAAATTCAGATTATTGGGGACTTCAAGCCAAATACTGTGTTTTTTACATTTTGGATTGTGGGTTTGCTGCTTATTCGCACAGATTTATTTATGAATTTCAGAAGGTAAATAAGTTGCAGAGGTTGTTTTGGTTGTATTAAATGGAATACAAATATGAAAATGTTAGGGTCAGTGTATTCTTTATAATGCATCAGCAAGACAAAATAGGTCTTGAAATACTAATCCCTGTTTCTTTGCTTATTAATGCCCTAAATAGTAACAGTCTAATTAAAAAAAAAAACCCAAACTATGTGTATTTAGCTAGGATTTCAAAAGATGTGGAGAAGGGAAATTTTCAGGAGAGTTTATGAATGAAATGTGGAAATTCAGTGCATTACAGCTCCATAATTCACTTAATTAAAACTAACCTTCATTATCTTTTGAAGGTTTGACTTTGTGTACCTCTGGCTCATCTCTTGCTGAGATCAAAAATCAGAGATTTTAAACTGTAATACAGCAGGCCACCATACTTTTTTTTAAAAGAAATATATTTTGAATATGGCATGTGGAACCTAATATTTCAGATGACATATATTTAAATATTTGAATACATGCAATATTCCTTACACTAGAATCCTAAGATTTTCTTTTTTCCCCACACCTTTCTGCTTCAGCCTTAACTTCTCTTGAAATTGATTTTGTCACCTTGAAAAAAAATCAGTGTAAGAACCTGTAGCACTGTGATATACAGAGTTCTATCAAAAATAATAATTTATATTGCTTTAGTTTAATTGATGGTCATTATACTATGGTTTGGGGTTTTTTTCCACCTAGTAGCTGCAGTCAGGAGATTTATTTGCAACCTGCTGCGAGGTC
>VYZU01087085.1:0-25994 GCA_013401355.1 Ceyx cyanopectus | reverse complement strand
CTGGAATGTCTCCAGAGCAGGAGACTCCACAACCTCCCTGGGCAGCCCCTGCCAGGCTCTGCCACCCTCACTGGGAACAAGTTCTTCCTTTTTTTTCCCTCAACCTCTTGTGCTCCAACTGACTCCCATTGCCTCTTGTCCTGTCACTGGATGGCACTGAGCAGAGTCTGGCTCCATCCTCCCTACACTGCCCTGAATATATTGACAGACACTGCTGAGCTCCCCTCTCAGCCTCCTCTTCTCCAGGCTAAAGAGCCCCAGCTCTCTCAGCCTCTCCTCAGCAGGGAGATTTCCACTCCCTTCACCCTTGGTGACCCTGTGCTGGACTCTCTCCAGTAAATCTCTGTCTTTTCTGAACTGGGGTGCCCAGCACTGGACACAGTACTCGAGGTGGGGTCTCACCAGTGCAGAGTAGAGGGGGAGGAGAACCTCCCTTGTCCTCCTGTCCTGCTTCTCTTAATGCCCCCAGGATCCATTGGCCTTCTAGGCCATGAGGGTGCATTGCTTGCTCATGGGCATCCCCCTGTCCACCAGGACCCCCAGGGCTCTTTCTCCAGAGCTGCTCTCCAACAGCTCAGCCCCCAGCCTGTGCTGATCCATGGGGTTGTTCCTCCCCAGATGCAGCACCTTACACTTGCTCTTGTTAAATTGCATTCAATTTCTCCCTGCCCAGGTCTCTCTGGCTGGCAGCACAGCCTGCTGCTGTGTCAGCCACTCCTCCCACTTTGGTGTCAGCAGCAAACTTGCAAATACCTCAGTGGTGGGAATTGTGCTGTGGAAGGTTTGGAGAAAACAGCTGCCTGAGAGCACTGAAGGTCAGGTGGGCATGTGTGCTCTCCACTGCTGGAGTCATGGCAGCTTATTCCAGTCAATAGCAGAGGCTCTCCTGCTGTGGTGGGAGAAACAAAGCTGTCCTAACTCGGTAAAAATCAAAGTCTACCTACTTGCAAATTGAAATGATGCCAGAAGGCAAAAAAAAAAGAATATTCTTGACATTAGCAGCCTGGGGCTTCTCTGGAGGGACGAGGAAGTTGTGTTTTGCTTTTAGAATGAGGCATCAGCCAAGCCAGTCCTTTCTGCTTTTCCCCTCCCCTCTCCCTTGCCAAGCAGCAGTATCTTATTTTTGCTGTTCAGCTTAAGCAGATGGTCAAATAACTTGAAATTCAGATTATTGGGGACTTCAAGCCAAATACTGTGTTTTTTACATTTTGGATTGTGGGTTTGCTGCTTATTCGCACAGATTTATTTATGAATTTCAGAAGGTAAATAAGTTGCAGAGGTTGTTTTGGTTGTATTAAATGGAATACAAATATGAAAATGTTAGGGTCAGTGTATTCTTTATAATGCATCAGCAAGACAAAATAGGTCTTGAAATACTAATCCCTGTTTCTTTGCTTATTAATGCCCTAAATAGTAACAGTCTAATTAAAAAAAAAAACCCAAACTATGTGTATTTAGCTAGGATTTCAAAAGATGTGGAGAAGGGAAATTTTCAGGAGAGTTTATGAATGAAATGTGGAAATTCAGTGCATTACAGCTCCATAATTCACTTAATTAAAACTAACCTTCATTATCTTTTGAAGGTTTGACTTTGTGTACCTCTGGCTCATCTCTTGCTGAGATCAAAAATCAGAGATTTTAAACTGTAATACAGCAGGCCACCATACTTTTTTTTAAAAGAAATATATTTTGAATATGGCATGTGGAACCTAATATTTCAGATGACATATATTTAAATATTTGAATACATGCAATATTCCTTACACTAGAATCCTAAGATTTTCTTTTTTCCCCACACCTTTCTGCTTCAGCCTTAACTTCTCTTGAAATTGATTTTGTCACCTTGAAAAAAAATCAGTGTAAGAACCTGTAGCACTGTGATATACAGAGTTCTATCAAAAATAATAATTTATATTGCTTTAGTTTAATTGATGGTCATTATACTATGGTTTGGGGTTTTTTTCCACCTAGTAGCTGCAGTCAGGAGATTTATTTGCAACCTGCTGCGAGGTCACAGGACAAGATGACCAACTTGAGATGCTCTTCTTCATCTAGGTGGCACTCAGATTCAGTTGTGTTCATCACAAGGGTTACTCAGTGTCTTATTTGTTGAACTAACTTCTGTTTCTCTAAAAGTAACTGAAAGTAGACAAAAGGAGACATATGTTTGTATAGAAGTATAATTGAAATCACATTGTGCTATTATACATCAGATTTTCTTCTGTTATGAATGCTTGATTAGTTTGAACCTTGCATTCTGTGATGTTTATGAGAGAATAAACAATAGTGTTTGTGCTGTGAAATGATTTTAAACATTTTTCAAGCTTTGTTTATTTATCCCCCCTCCCAAATGAGAAATCATTTAAAAACACTTTGCAGAATTCAAGCTGAATGAAATGTTCCCATGTATTCACATCATTTTCTTCTGGGCACTTTGTGCCTGACCTGATGCATTTTTGAAAGCAGGATGAGAAGACCTACTTGAAAGGTTTTAAAAGGGGTGAAAAGCTCCTTGATCTTAGTTTGAAGATCTTGGAGGTCTCATCTTCCATCTGACTCCTGGAAACAACAGAAGCTGGCTTGATGGAAGGAGGTCCAAAGCTGTTGGCTTATTGCTGGTGTCTTCTCCAAAGAACTGAAGACAGATCTAAAATGAAAAGGAGCTCTTCTGAATGATCTGCAAATGTAAATCCTGTTCAAGACAAAAGAAATTCTTTTTTTTCTTGCAATCTTCTTGGTGAACTTTAGTTGTTGCTGCCAATCAGAAACACATCCAGGCTTGTTACTAAGTGCTGCATAAATCAGAGAGCAGAAATAAATAGCTACAGGTTCACACTGAGCTCTGATCTGCATTTGAGTATGTTTTGAACACAAAGCACTCACTGAATCATGTTTTCTTGTGCTTATTTTTTTTTCCTATATAGCTATTACTCTCCTAGCCTATACTTGTGAAAATCATTGCTTTTTTTAAACTTTGTATGGTCAATCTTAAGCAAAATATTAAATTATTAATATTAAATTAAATATCTAAAAGGCACATTCAGCTGCCAGGTAAGAAGTGTTGGCTCTGTAGGAGTTCTGAACTCACTCTGAGAAATGAGTTGGTTCTTATTTCTGCTGCCAGACAAGCACTTGGATTGCTTTGTTTTATTTAAGGAAAATCAAATCTCTTCGTGTTGCTGTTTGAGAAGAAAATGGATCTAAATGGATGTATTGTTATGAAGTTCAAATATTCCCTCCCAAGCTTCTAGGTATCTTTCTCAGATTTAAAATTAAGCTTCAAACAGGACTGTGTTAAATAGTCCTGAATCCAGAATCTAATTAAAATTTAAAATGGGATGGTAGTGAGAAGGGCTATTCAATAGTTACTGGATCCTTCCAAATTTATTTGGTTTTAATACAGGCTTTAATATTTTATTGGAACTCTTTTATGCCCAATAGTGAGTTGCAAAGGTTTGTTTTTCTATTTTGACAAAAAAAACATACCCTAATAATATTGTTCAGTGTCTTTTGTGTGCAAGAGTACTACTTGTGTTTAAGGCTTCTAAAAGTGCCTTTGAGTATTAGTTTGCCTCTTGTTAATTAAAAATTAGCTAAGAGAGTCTCTAGTAATGACTAGAGCAAACTAGCAATTATGGTTTTAATTCAAGCTATATATTATATATTATTATTATTTATCTTTTAGTTTTGCCTTTTCAGAATGTGATTGCTGCAAACTGAAGAAGCAAGGCAGAGTCTCATTAATAATAAAACATTAAAATAATACCATTGTTACAAAATGTTGATAACTGAATAATTATTTCCCTTGTTCAGAAAATTCTTTTCTCTAGTGGCCTGGAGTNCCAAATGAGAAATCATTTAAAAACACTTTGCAGAATTCAAGCTGAATGAAATGTTCCCATGTATTCACATCATTTTCTTCTGGGCACTTTGTGCCTGACCTGATGCATTTTTGAAAGCAGGATGAGAAGACCTACTTGAAAGGTTTTAAAAGGGGTGAAAAGCTCCTTGATCTTAGTTTGAAGATCTTGGAGGTCTCATCTTCCATCTGACTCCTGGAAACAACAGAAGCTGGCTTGATGGAAGGAGGTCCAAAGCTGTTGGCTTATTGCTGGTGTCTTCTCCAAAGAACTGAAGACAGATCTAAAATGAAAAGGAGCTCTTCTGAATGATCTGCAAATGTAAATCCTGTTCAAGACAAAAGAAATTCTTTTTTTTCTTGCAATCTTCTTGGTGAACTTTAGTTGTTGCTGCCAATCAGAAACACATCCAGGCTTGTTACTAAGTGCTGCATAAATCAGAGAGCAGAAATAAATAGCTACAGGTTCACACTGAGCTCTGATCTGCATTTGAGTATGTTTTGAACACAAAGCACTCACTGAATCATGTTTTCTTGTGCTTATTTTTTTTTCCTATATAGCTATTACTCTCCTAGCCTATACTTGTGAAAATCATTGCTTTTTTTAAACTTTGTATGGTCAATCTTAAGCAAAATATTAAATTATTAATATTAAATTAAATATCTAAAAGGCACATTCAGCTGCCAGGTAAGAAGTGTTGGCTCTGTAGGAGTTCTGAACTCACTCTGAGAAATGAGTTGGTTCTTATTTCTGCTGCCAGACAAGCACTTGGATTGCTTTGTTTTATTTAAGGAAAATCAAATCTCTTCGTGTTGCTGTTTGAGAAGAAAATGGATCTAAATGGATGTATTGTTATGAAGTTCAAATATTCCCTCCCAAGCTTCTAGGTATCTTTCTCAGATTTAAAATTAAGCTTCAAACAGGACTGTGTTAAATGGTCCTGAATCCAGAATCTAATTAAAATTTAAAATGGGATGGTAGTGAGAAGGGCTATTCAATAGTTACTGGATCCTTCCAAATTTATTTGGTTTTAATACAGGCTTTAATATTTTATTGGAACTCTTTTATGCCCAATAGTGAGTTGCAAAGGTTTGTTTTTCTATTTTGACAAAAAAAACATACCCTAATAATATTGTTCAGTGTCTTTTGTGTGCAAGAGTACTACTTGTGTTTAAGGCTTCTAAAAGTGCCTTTGAGTATTAGTTTGCCTCTTGTTAATTAAAAATTAGCTAAGAGAGTCTCTAGTAATGACTAGAGCAAACTAGCAATTATGGTTTTAATTCAAGCTATATATTATATATTATTATTATTTATCTTTTAGTTTTGCCTTTTCAGAATGTGATTGCTGCAAACTGAAGAAGCAAGGCAGAGTCTCATTAATAATAAAACATTAAAATAATACCATTGTTACAAAATGTTGATAACTGAATAATTATTTCCCTTGTTCAGAAAATTCTTTTCTCTAGTGGCCTGGAGTGGAAAAGGAGGAATTTGGTTTTTAACTTCTAAATGTGGTGGGTAATAGTGAGAGAAATAATTAATTTTTAGCAGGCATCTTCAATATGAATGGTTTGAAAAGTTCTGCAAGAACCATCTCTTTCTTGGATGTTGTAGCTAATGTATTAAGAATGGTCCATTGCTCAATAGAATTTTTTCATTTGATAAAGGAGAATTAGTTTGGAAGAAGTACTCTAATGTTGAATATTGTCATGGTCATAATGAAGGCCAGATAATGTATTTAGCACCTGCAGGTTCCTCACAAATGTGAGGAATGAAATACACCTCCCAAATGTCAGAAACTGCCCAGAAAATGTATTAACAAAAAAAAAAAAGACACAAAGGGGAGGAAAGTCTGTGGATTGTATTAATGTAATGCTTAAAATTATGTAAGCCTCAAGATGAAATTAATGGATTGTATTAATTGGACTTTTTAAATGGCTTTTTTCTTCCCTAGGCACGAGCTTTAACACCTCAGACAGCAGAAACAGATGCAATAAGATTTTTGGTTGGAACACAGTCACTCAGATATGATAATCAGGTAATTTCTCTGTCAAATATAATTTTTTTCTTCTTTTTTTTTTTTTCCTCTTAACATTGTTCCAATATCATTCCTCCTTCTTCCTCCCTCCTGTCAAATTTTAACATTAAGTGGTAGTCAAGTTGAAGACTTGGGTGAGTAGAATGTAAAGATATTGGTAAAAAAATGTAGGTGAATGATAGCTGTGTGTGTTTCATCAAATTAAATTACTCTTCTGAACTGTAGGAATAAATCAGATTGGTTTACTAAAGGAACTGCCATATTTTTGCTGATTTAAATCCATAGATTCACATACTACTTGTTGATACCAGTGACAAAAGAAGTAGCAGACAAAATTAGTTAATCAAAAAGATAATTCTGTGTATTTGTTTTTGGGCTGTCTCAGATATTCTTCAAGAATTTGGTTCTAATGGGATTTTACTACTGTGTTTTTTATTCATGGGTTTTTTCTAGTTTGGGTTTGTGTTTTTTTGATCTGTCTTGATTCAACTAATTACATCCTGATACAAATCCATAATTACAGAACAATTCTCAGTTGATATCGAGCAGATCTTAAATTAAAATATTCAGATTTGGGGAAATGCTTTGGGTACATATTAAATATTTTAGAAATATTTACACAGACAACTATTGAATATGTTGGGGGTTTTTTTTATAGTTTTTTTTTCTCCCAATGGATAACAATAATAGAAATTCAGGACACTTGCTAGGGTATTAACAAATGTTTGTGGGGTTAATGCCCTGTGGCTGTGCCTCAGGCCATCAGCTCCTCTCAGCTAGTTGCTAATACCCAAGAAGTGCCCCAGGCCTCAAGTCATTATTGCTTAATTCTGCACTAGTTTTGCTTAAATTTTTTTTCAAGTGACCTAACTCACTAGCTGACTTGCAGCCTTTAGTGCTTGACCAAGTCCTGCACATTTAGTGCAGAATATTTCTGCTCTTCTGCTCATGAACAGTGCCCATGAAATAGCAGTTGTAGAGCTGGCATGGTATGTGTGCCCCATTGGAATTTAGGAAACAATTCAGCTCTTCACTGGGGATCTGGTGTAAATATTTTCCTATTAAAACTGGTATTTCAAAGCAAAGAAAAATGTGTATAATGTTGTATATTACACCAACACTTCAGACATCAACAGTGTGAACTACTTGGCATTTGGTCTTTATAACTTGCTGAAAATTAAGTAGTTCTTCTTTGCACTGGGCTCTACCCAGTGTAGTTTTTGAACATTTTGCCTCAAAACTTTCATTTTAAGGAAGTTTTAAAGAAATTTCAACTGTAGCTTTTTATACTACTCTGTTTGATGCATTTACTGTATGTTTGGAAATATATGAAGGAATTATGTCCTTACTTCTTTTTTCATCTTTTCATTCTCAGAATTCCCCAAGTTTATTTCCATTCTTGTGTTAAAATCCACCCAGGGGTGCTGATGGAGGAGCTTGCCAAGCCTCTCTTCATCATTTATCCTCAGTTCTGGGTAACAGGGGAGCCCCTGGGTGTCTGGAGCCTTGTCAATGTGCCATCCATCACCAAGAAGGGCTGGAAGGGGGATCTGGGGAATCCCCAGCCTGTCAGCCTGACCTTGCTACCAGGGAAGGTTGTGGAAGAAGAGTTCATCTTGGGGGCGCTCACATGGCACATGCAGGGCAGCCAGGGGATCATGCCTGGCCAGTGTTGGCTTCATGAATGGCAGGTCCTGTTGGACCAACCTGAGCTGCTTTCACCAGGTTCTTTCAGCATTCTGCTGAGAGGCTGTCAGCTCCTGGCTTAGACAAGTAGATGAAGCAGGAGAAGGGCAGGGATTGTGCCTCTGTACCCAGCACTGGTGAAACCACATCTGAGTCATCTCATTTTTGTGCACCACAGGCCGTGAGTTGTTGGGGCAGGGACAAAGGAGGGCTACAAAGCTGGGGAGGAGAGGCTGAAGGAGCTGGGATTGTTTAGCCTGAGGAAGAGGAGGCTGAGAACACCTTAGTGTGCTCTACAGCTACTTGAAAGGAGGTTGTAGTGATGCTACTATTCCCTCTTCTCCATGTTAACAGCAGGACAAGAGGAAATGGTCACAAGTTGTGAGTGGGCAAGTTCAGAGTAGATGTGAGGAAGAATTTCTGTACTGAAAGAGCAGTTAAACTCTGGAACAGGCTGCCCATGGAGGTGGTGGAGTCACCATCCCTGGAGGCATTCAAAAATCACCTCATGAGGCACTTTTGGACATGGTCTAGTGGTCATGGAAAGGGCAGAAGGCTGGAGTTGATGGTTTTGGGCATCTTTTCCAACTAATGATCCTGTGATTCTTCATCCTTTATTTTTCTGTGTATAAATCTGTAATATTATATTGGTACAGGTATGGCATTGCTGAATTGAACTAAAAGTTTCTTACTGAGTTTCCAGGATTTGTTTCAAATACAAGTCCCTCTCTCCCCTTCTTTCTTCAGAGGATGTTTGAATTCATTGATTTGGAAAGAGGATTGGTGTTGTAATGTTGTTCTTTGTTTATTGCTCTAAGAATTGTGACTTCTGATATATGTGGCTTATTTACAATTACCTGCAAGATTAAAAATCACCTTTAAGTTGCAAAATTGGGAAAAAATAAGCATGGTATTCCCTCAAAGAAGAGAAATTGCTTGTGTTTGTCTGGAAAAGTATATCTTGCATGAAATCCATGCTAAATTGTCAGTATAACAATTAATTACAGTAGATATGGTTTATAAAATTCTTCTTTAATTGTTCTGTGCAGTCCTTGTGTATAATTAGGACCCACAGGAAGACATTTGAAACTAACATTCTCCTTATTGTCCTTTCAGATTCACATCATAGATTTTGATGATGAAAATAACATTATAAACAAAAATGTTCTCCTTCATCAAGTGGGTGAAATTTGGCACATCAGTACCAGTCCTGCAGATAAAGGTGTACTGGCAACCTGCTACAATAAAAGTAAGTCCTTTTTAACCATGTGAAACTTGTTGAAGTGTTTTTCTACTTTTGAATGAGCAAAGATAGAATATTTTTTATACAAATAAAATGCATTCCTGTTATTTTAGGCATTATTATTTTTTATTATATGTTTCTTTTTGGAAGTAGAATTGTATGTCTTTTAAAACAGCTTCATACCAGCATCAAGCTCCATTTAAAATTGCACATGAACTTTGTATATAATGTTATTATATGTTCAATGCAGATATGCCCACAGAGAACTGCAAATTCTTATCCAAAATATCTCATCAGAAACAGTAGGGATGCTCCTTGTGTAACCTAAGTGCACAGCTGTTGAGATGAAGGATCTCTGCATTTCCTAGGTGAGGCAGATGTGAAGACTTTCTGTCATGAAGCTTAAAACACCCACTTTGATAACTTGGGAAAGGGAGTGCTTTCTCTCTCTGACAAGCAAGAAATCTGTGCTGTCAGTTAGAATAAATATAATTTCTTCTGGAAAATATTAGTCCATTCTTTCCTGGAAATCAGATTTTCAGGCTTTGTGTGTCTGTGGACAGCTGTAGAGATGGGAATTCTTCTGCTTAACCTACATTGGAGAGAAGGTTCCAAGACTGGTTATCTTGGGTCTTCTGTGAGTTTCCTATTAATTCTTATGCATGTTTTCTTTTCTAGCTTCTTTGTGTTCTGGCTTTAGTTGGCCTAGTTTCTGAATATTAAGCTGCATTGTTTCTACTTCATGCATCTTCATTTAGACACATGAGGCATAAACATGCTGCAGAAAACAACATCTGATTCTTAAACAATTACTGATGACTCTAAATAGCAACATATAGAACAGAAAACATAGAAAAGCTTATTAGGGCTCTAATAATAAGGAATACTCACTTTAGCAGACAACATTTCAGGTAGTAATGAAGCCAAAATAAGCAATTGAAACCTTTAAAACACTTCAGAAGTGTTTTGTTATGCCCTATAAGCCAGAATCAAAACTCAGGTTTATGCATTGATCTGAGATGCTGATTTATTTAGCATATCAGTGAGAAACAAGTGTTTTGTTTAGATTGCATTACTATTTAATAGCTGGATATTTGGGTACTTACTGTGATGGATGTTCTATAGATGCTTAGAAGAAAAGTATTATCAAGACAATCATCCCTATGCCTGTTTTTAGATTGAAACACTACAGTTGCACTCTCTGCTTGAGGTATGGACATATCAGGTGTTTCTGGGGTTGATTTCTGGAGTCCTTCAGTTGTTCTCACCTTTGTCTTGGTGTGGAACAGAATCACCTGAAAGGCTCAACTCCTGTAAGACTGGGAGCTGACACTGTGACACTAATAACCCTCTCTGGGCAGCTCACAGTGAGTGCATCTTCTGGGTTTGACTGAAGCCTTTCAGGTAAAATGCTTGGTTTAAATCCATGGGATAAAGCTAGATAATTTCCTTTCATTTATGAAGAGGGAAAAAAATCATTTAAAAGCAAAATCTCTGAAGTGTAACAATATCGAGTTGGTTGGTGGTTGTGTTTTGAAGTCAGGGTATTAGCACTGCAACAAAAATAGGTTCCATATGTAAAGTGACTAAGAAAGCAGCACTCTAAGAGTTGGTTAGAAACCTTTCTCAGCCTGTTTTGAAATAAAACACTTGAAAAATAAATTTCTCTCTTGCTGTTGTCTTTTCTGTTTTTGTTTGCCTGAGCTTCTCTTAAGAATTCAATATCTTATTCAATTCTATTGAAATGTATGTGGAAACCAGTTTGATTTTCCCAGCACAAATGTGTTTTTCAACCCTTACAGAAACAGGTTCTGCACTCCCATTACATGTAGGGACCTACAAAGCCACCAGAGGGCAAAAGAAAGTGGGAATGGAGAAGGCTGTTGCCTGCAGCTTCCCACTTGCAGGCAGGCAAGTGTGTGCAAACACATCTTGGGCTTCTGATTTCTCTTTCCAAACCAGGTGGGTGCCACTGTGCAGAGGTTATGAAGGCTCAGTATCAGTAGATCCCAGAACACAGAGATGCACAAACACAAACCTGCTGTTGATTTTTTGTTGGAAAAGAAAAAAACCATTGAATTTTAAATGTATTTATTTGAAAACACTAGATCTGCTGGGAGTTGTGGCTGGCTGGTGCATTGCACTTATCACACACTGAACTTGTGCATTAAAAAACAACCTTCCTGCAGGGAAAATTCATCAATGAGGGTGCTAAATAAACTAAATGAACTAAAAGAGGATTCTCTCCCCATGTCCAGTCAGTGCTGTTGTTGCAGTAAATACTTTGCAGATACCCATATGGTGCTATAATATGTGTTTAGGCATACTTAAGTAACTAGATAGTTCAATAACTGAAACCTAGAAGCCTGCTTTTCTTTTTTCCTTTCATAAACACCTAGCCCAATCCTAAATATTTAGCTAATATCTTAATTTTTGATGTATCAAATCTAGAGTGTGATTAGTCACCTGACACTACAGATCTAGTATTATATCCTCTTCTCTACAACTCTTATACAAAAAATAATTAAAATATTGTGAGGATTATTATAATTTAAGGAATTTTTCCTTACTTAGGTGATGCTTTGCAACCTTAATTTTCTTTCTCAACTTGAGTGGGTTGTTTTTAAAAGGAAACTGATTATTTTGATGTCACATATCATCAAACAAGCATCAGCCATTAGGCATAAAACTTAAGAACCATTACAGATGCTTCTGGTGTTGTAGTTAGTGGAGTGACAGATAGCTGCAGGGAGCATGAGAATTGGAAGTTAATGTTTATGTGCTTTTTGTGGCCCTGTGAAGACTATTTTGCAGCTCAGCATAGTTTTATGATGCCCATTGTGGGTGCATGTGCCATCTAGTAGACTAACAACACTTGTCCACTGTTTGAGATCCAGGGGATAATTCAGGTTGTAAGGAATGTTGGAGGATTTTAAGGGATGTTGAACCAGAATTCAGCCTCCTACCTGAAGCAGAATCAGCAATGATACCAGAGCAAGTTCTTCAAGGCTTTATATTAAAGGTTTTCTTTTCCTTTACACTTGGAAAGTGCAATCTTTGTTTCATTTTGTGCCTGTGGCCTCTTGCCCTGTTACAGGATGCTACTGAGTTTGACTCAGTCTTCTTTAGCTCCTAACATATTAAGAATCACCCTATGCTTTCTTTTTGAGCCTGCTGCATTGGCCCCAGTGTCATACACCAGCAGTGACTGGTCTCCAGATAGATTTCATGCCACTGGTCACAACCCTTTGGGAATCAAAATCACTTTTCATCCACTACATTTTGCATCTGTACCTCATCAGCTTATCTGTGAGGATGTTATGGGAGACTACACCTAAGGCTTGTGAAAGATAAACATCATCAACTACTCTCCTCCTTTTTACTGAGCCTGTATTTTCAATCTAATTTTCATTGTATTCTGCAATCATGTTTGTCAGGCTTGATGTCCCCTTCCTAAATCTGTGCTGAGTGCTCCCACTCACTTTATGTTTGGAGATGTTTTCCAGGTTCACTTAATCTTCCACCTTCCCAGGGAATGAAGGGAGGCTGATTAGCATGTAGACCCTCCTTCTTGCCCATCTTAAAGGTAGGAATGACATTTACTTTCTTAAAGTCCTCAGGAACCTCTCCCCATCACCATGACCTTTCAAAGATAATTGAAAGTGGCCTTATAATTACATTGGCCAGCTTCTTCAGCTCTTGTGGATGCATCTTTTCAAACCCCATTTGTTTGAATGTTCCTTAACTTGATGCTTCTCTATGGAGGGGAGTCTTTATTGCTCCAGACTTTCCCACTGCTCTTGGGGGCCTGGGATTCCAGAATCTGAAGGGTAGTAAAACCCAAGATGAAGAAAACCTTCAGTACTTTAGGGTTTGGGTTTTTTTTTGTGTTGTGTTCTCAGTTGCCTGCCCCATTTGGCTGTGTGCTCACATTTTCTGTTCTTCCCTTTGCTGCTGATAGATCCATAGAAGCAATTTGGACTTTTGTCTCTTGCCAGACCCAACTCCAGATGAGCTTTGCTTTCCTCACCACATTGTGTGGCAAAATATTGTTTCTCTCTTCCTCCCAAGTCACCTGTCACTTCTTTCACCTCTTGTACATTTTCATTTCATGTTTGGGCTCACTCAGGAGCTCGTTGCTCACCTATGTGAGCCTCCTGCTGCTCATGCTTCACTTTCTACTCATCTGGATGGACTGTTGGAGAACTTGGAGGTAAACCTTGCAAATCAACCTGCTCCCATGGTTCCCATTATGAGAATAAATCTTCTCACAGGTAATTAATGATAGAACAAGAAGGAATGGATTAAAGCTGCAACAGGGTAGGTTTAGACTGGACGTGAGTTAATCCTTTCTGTGCTGCTGTCCTGCAGGTGAGTTCTTTTGAAACCTCTTTAGACATTTGTATATCCAATTCAAACATGGGAGCCTGTTGTGGAGAGACCTAAGCTGTGTCTGTGTTCTGTTGGTGAGCAGGAAATGTGAATTATTTGATCTGCACACTAACAAGAAGGCTGTTTGTTCTGTGCTTTCACAACTTGGAGTAATGAGACAGTCAAGATGTCCTTTGTATGAATGTCTGGACAGTTGTGTTACTATTTCTCTACTAATTACAGAATCACAGAATGTTAGGGGTTGGAAGGGACCTGGAAGATCAGTTCTGCTTGCAAACATAGCATACAGAGCAAACTGCTGTGTTGTGTTTGTGCTTTGTTTCCATCCTTCTATGTTTCAAAAATGAAAGTCTGTTTTTTAGTAGCTAAATAGTGCATGTAAGTGATGGAAAGAAAAATTTGACTGCCTACAACTCTTCATTCCTACATATATCTCACTCCATGTGTTTCAGGAAAATGCAAAATGAAGGATTACACAGGTTTTTAGCACAGAGATGAAATCCTTCACCTGGGAAAAGAAAGCTGTGTTGTTTTTTTTTCTCCACCTTGTCCTTCACAGGCAAAAGAAATGCTGCTTAATGAAAACAGATAAACCATAATCTATTTATGAATTGACTAAAAAGGCTAGAGGGTTGTTGCTGTGGAAAAAAGAGACACATGCTTGAGTCATTTGGGTTTTATTTCTTCATTTTCTGAAACTAGGGGAAGGATGTTTACACTGCTAAGATGTTTACATTGCTGAGAGTGATAACTCTGTCAATGGCAAGGAGGATGCTGCTAACAGTAGCTGCCTGTTCCTGTCATACTGGGAGCATTAATGGGCACCTGCTGGGCTGTAGCTAGAGCAGCTCTTCCACCTCAGCCCAGCACAGCCAGAGCTGCTGTGGCAATGCTGCAGAAGGGCCTCCCGTGCAGATTTGGGCAGCACACACTTCAGTTGTTGTTCCCTGGGCAACAGAAGAAGTGCAGCCAGCTGGCTTTGCACCACCTGAGCTGATCAAAGAGCAGACCCTGTCAGGCACTGATATTCAGCTCCCCCAGCTTCAGTGGGGATGTCTGCAGGCAGTGATGTAGGAAGCATTGTCATTTGGGTTTCAAGGTTAAACACAGGGGAATGAAGTGGAATGACAGCAGAGAGGAAAAGGAAAACATTGTGCCTGTAGATGCTGCCATCTGATGTGCTTAGCTGTTGGGTAGAGAAAATAAATCTGAAAATACTGAATTACTAACATGCAGAGAAAATGTGGTTTCAGCCTAGCAATAACTGGCTTGAATTTTTGGGAGAAGGAAAAACAATCAAGGGTGATTTATTCAGTTTTAGTGAAGACCATAAAGAATGATTGAACATGAAGATTAAAACACTTTGTAAAATATAATTAGGGAGGACTGAGCAGAGCTGACTCTGCCCTGCTTTGGGTGACTGCTTTAAGCTCCTGACAGGTCAAGACTGCAGTGGTAATGTATGTCACAGCATACTTCAGTGCCAGGGTAGGTTTTATTCAGCAAGTGGTGCCAGAAGAAAGACAGCTGATTGAATAGCAGTGAACTGGAAAGGTGGCTGCTGTGGACCTGCATAATTGGGATCACAATCCACCTGAGTCTGCTGGGTGGGAGGGGCAGATGGGAGCATCTTGCATGGCCATTTGATAGAAAGGCACCAGTGTAAGAACAGACTCAGGGGAACACCTGCTTAACACCTTGATTGAGAGGGGGTTAACTTCTTAAAATCATGATTTACACTTTATCAAATAATGAAGGTTGATACTGGTTTGAATTACTTTTCTTAAAGTAAGTTTATTTTTTTATTTTTATTTTTTATTTTATTTTTTATTTTTTTTTAATTTTTTTTTTATTTTACTTTTCCAATGTCTTTATTTACTGCCTGTAGAAGATGCTAACTTTACCTTTGGAGAAGTTACTCCAGGGAGTGAACTGGTGACAGGGAGAACATGGATAAGTAACTGGCTTCTATTGAGTTCTGGGTGTGCCTGCCTGAAAGAGGAAGGCAAATGCAGCTGGTGGATTGCTGCATGTGCTCAGCCTTCTGCTGTGCTGAAATTGCAGATGATTGATTATCATCCACACTTCTGATGGGGACTTGTTTTTTATATTTCATGTATTCTTTTTGTTTTGCTATTTCAAATTTGGATTAGTAATATCTGACTGGTACAAATGCTTCCACAGTAGTTTCAGGTGTGTTTATTTTTTTTATTCTCTTCCTAGACTCAGACCACTCAGATTTTCAGTAAATACATATCTTTCTCTAGTTTCCTTACTGAAATTCTCCTTTCTCAAATAGGTTTGCTGTAAAGAGATGCAGTGTGAGAAAACAATGATGAAATTACTGGGTTGTTTTCAATTGGAAAATACTTCCAGCTTCCACATACCAAGCATGGCTTTTTGTTCTCACTAATACAAAGCCAAATAGAGGTCCAAGTCAGAACATTTCCTCTCTCCAGTGACAAATCAGACTGTCTGCCTTCTGCATCTTTTCTGATTTATTGCATCAATTGTCCCCATATATCAATGGGTTTCTTAGCATGCTAACTGGGGTTGCATGTTATGCCCTTCCTAAAGCTGCTGTTTATTAAAGTCTATAAACTGCATCTTTCAACAAATATGTATAAACAGGTTTTTGACACCTGATGTTTGGTTGAATTCTTTGTAGTTTTGCAGTCTGTGGCGTTTGAAGGAACCTTTGTAGTAATTCTGAATGACTTAAGATTTAGCTGCTTCTCCTTAATTCTGGAGACATGACAGAGCTCATTATGTAAGGCTTAACTGTAGGAGTTGCTGAAGCAAAATGAAGGGTTGTGTGAAGCACACAATAGCTTAAAAATCAAAAAAATTCAAAAAATTTGTAATTTTTCCCCAAGGGCAGGAATTACTTATGATGTACAGAGCAAATGTAGCTGGAATCAGCAGTCTGTGTTCTTATATCCACATTTTCCTTTTCTCATCTGGTCCCAGAATGATTTTATAGTTAAGGAATTTCTGCTGGCTGCTGTGTTCCAGCAGCAGAGCAGGGAGTTGGTCTGTTGTGTGTGGCATCACTGTGAAGGAATAAAGGTAATGCAGTTATGATTATTTAGATCATGTAGTAATATTACATGCTTTTTGTCAAACTCTCATTAAGAACTTGCTGTTATATTTACCTTTCAGGCATTTTTCTTTCTCAAAGGCTCTAAGTTGAAGCAGCTGTCCAAGGGGAGCAGTGTTTGGAGGAGAATAAACACCATGCTTCACCTGTCTACACCTTGAGCTTTTTTTCCTGTGTGGGAACAGCTGGTAGTGGCAAGCTGCAAATTGCCATGGAAATAACCCTCATTGGGAAGTTGTTTTGAGTGCTGCAGTGAAAATTGGTATCGATTTGCCCAAGTTGTGACCCTTTGCAAATTGCAGCTCTGCATGCAGAGGGTTTTCTCACTTGTTCCACTTGCAAAGTGGGCATCTGAAGACTCCTCGTGCTCTGTAGCCAGGGTTATTTATCTCTCTTAGGCTTTTGCTGAACTCACCCAAGTTTTTTCTTTTTCCTGGGGTTGGATACTGCATCCTCATTGCTTCCAGCATCAAGTACACTTGCTGCTTAATATTGTCAAAATGTGGCCTCACTTGCTTATTCATGACATTCTGTTTTGTTGTTTGCAAGCCTGGGTGTTTCAGTGGACTCAGGTAGAGATGAAAGTGTGTTTGTGTTCAGTCACTGGAGCAGATGGAATGCTCTGCCCAGGAGATAATATTGATGACCACAGGGAAACAGAGCTTCATGGAGGGTTGTTGCACTTGGAGCACTGCATCTAGCTCCATCCTTATACCAGTGAGTGGTACAGTGAAGATGCATGATGAATTCTATCTGATGAATCTTTAGGTTATTATAATATATACATTACTATGATTATATATACATAATATTATATATTATGTTAATACATACATTATTATGATTATATTACCAGCACCTTCTCTTGTGGTGTTCTTTAATATTCTGTAACTTATTGAGCATTGAGGTGAAACATTGGATAAATCTCATCTTCTTGAATTCTCTTGCACTCTCTTTAGGTTATTTATTATTTGTATGGCATGCTGTGCATTGACCTGCCCTTTGCTGAAGAAACCCATCTGCTGCTGCTGCTTCCTCCTCTTTGTTCAGTGGCACATGGATACAGAGCACAGGATTTGCCTCAAATGATTTGGAAATATCTCTCCTGTTAGGGTGCACTGCAATTAGGAATAGATCATTTAAGTGTTAATAAATAACAAATGATCCATCATTTTTAGATGCATGGTCTCCTGATACTGTATTCAACTTGCATATGCCAGATTACTGTAGAACAGTTGTGTGCATCATAAACATTTAATGCTTGGTGCAATATATCAAATATCCAGTGCATGTGTGTGGTGAATTCTGTACTTCTATTTAAAGTCCTTCTACCCCTGTTTCACTGTCACAGAAATGACCTTTTTCTCTTGCTGTTTGCACCTAACCACCTATGGGTTTTATTTCATATGTCTAAACACAACTTCATTCTTGCTTGGAACCACATGGGCATATGCAGTGCTGCTCTAGTCTCCTCACACTCTGCACTGCAACAAATTGCTGTGCTGAGTGATGGGCAGTGCCATGGATGCATTGACCATGTGGCATTTCACAGAGTGGCAGGGACTGGAAGGGAGCTAGAAGATCATCTAGTGCAACCCCCCTGCCAGAGCTGGGGCACCTAGACCAAGTCACCCAGGAACAGATCCAGGGGGGGCTGGAATGTCTCCAGAGCAGGAGACTCCACAACCTCCCTGGGCAGCCCCTGCCAGGCTCTGCCACCCTCACTGGGAACAAGTTTTTCCTTGTGTTTCCCCTCAACCTCTTGTGCTCCAACTGACTCCCATTGCCTCTTGTCCTGGCACTGGATTTCCTTCTGATTCTGCAGCTGGCTTCTCATGAGAAGTTTTAATATTTTTCTATATGTGTGTAAGCTTGTCTTTTGGAAGTTGTTTTATTTGCTAGAATTAGAGAAGGATAATTCCATGGAAAAGTTGGTTTTGAAATAAGCAGTTATTACAGCAAATTATGTGATGTAACTAACTTCAACTGAAGATAGCCCTTGAAAATGTTAAAGCAGTGTCTCAATCCTTATTGTTAATGAATGAAGCAGTGTAACTTGTATGCCATTAACAGTATGAGGAGTGGAACTTGAAAAACTTGCCTCCCAAAGAGTTCTGTTTTCATGAGCACTGAATTTTGCCTTTAAACAGGGAGAAGCAGATGAAAAGTGTACTAATTAATGAGCTTAGCAGCACCTTGACTGCTCATTTGAGCTCTGTGTTTATCCACAGGCCGCATCCTTTGCCTTCAATTTGGAATAACATTTTTCCATATTTTCCACAGCAGATGTGAATTGCTTGTAGATGTGTGTGAATGCTGATAGGCTGTGGACCAACCCCATCTCCCATACAACGATCTGTTGCTGTTATTCTCCTTTGCTTAGCTTCAGACAGTAAAGTCCTGACATGTGCTGCCGTTTGGAGGATGCCGAAGGAATTGGAATCAGGCAGTCATGAATCCCCTGATGATTCATCAAGCAACACTCAAACCCTGGAGCTACTCTGTCACCTTGACAACACAGCCCATGGCAATATGGCCTGGTAGGATCCTGCATATTTTATACTCCTAGAAAAAAGCCTAAAGGATAGACCTCTGCTGTTAGTTTTGTGCAGATTTAGATTGTAGGAGCTGTTCTGTGCACTTTAAAACTCTTCCATCTAAAAAAAAAAGGTACAAATTGGGTTTTTAGTCCCAGATGTTTCATAGATTAAAAACATTTATTATAGTCCTACAAACACATATGGAGTAGCAGCCTGTCTCCTGCTTTAATGTGTTTCTCCCCACCTGCCCCCATCTGAAACCTTTGTTGCACAAAGGTGTAATCCTTAGCATTTCAATCATTTGATGGAATACAAATTTGATGTTGCACTTCAACCTTTGTTTTAAGGTCTTCACTCAACTGATTTGTCATAAGTGCAAGTAATTTATTGTTTGTTCAGTGAAACAATTCATTATGCTACATGTTGCCTGTTGAAATACTTTTTTTTTGTTGCCTAACAATAACAATTGAAAATTGTTGAAAAGACAATGAGAGCTGCAGGACTGCAGAGAGTATTAGAGGTTTATCTCCTTTTCTGTTACTTAAATTTGTCCATTGCAAGTTCTTGGCTTTCTGGGTACATATATGACATGTTCATGCTGCTTCCTGAACAGATGCAGGGCAAATAAATGTCAATCCATTCAGTCCATATTTTACCAGCTGTGATGATGTTTGACATAAATTGTGGTCCCAGCAATGTCTGTCTGTCAGGGGAACAAAGGAAAACTAACAACAAAACCCAAACCCAAACCCAAACCCCCCCAGAGTAGAAGGTGATCATGCAAGTTGTTCTTGATTTCTATTCCTTTTGATGGTTCTCAAGAAATTCCAAGGAAATGTGGAGTAACAGCAAATTTTTGTAAATAAACTGTGACAGCTCTAAACTGAATGAAACCAAGTAAGGATAATGCACCATCAGTGTCAGGTATTGCAGTGTCTTGGGTGAGGCTTGAAAGGGTCTTTCTGGTTTCTGTATTCAGACACCTGCTGTGCAAGGTATCCATCAAAATCTCATTATATTTAAATATATTCTAATAGGAGTAATTTAAAATTATGTCAAAAAGGAGCAATACTTAAAATCGGTCTCAGTTCCTTTTCAAAATCTGGCTGCATAAAAATTTCTATTCATGAGCTAGATAGTTAAAAAAAAAAGTAGACTTTAGAAGCAATAGCTAATTCAGTAGAATCTTCATTATGTCATACATTGTACCCTAAGTTATAAGCATCTATTTCTAGCCACTGATTTTTGGTTTGATCCTTGCAGATTAAGGAAAGGCAAGGATTTTCTGGTAGTGGTATTTGCCTTGCCATTCAGGTGTCCTCTTGCATGTTTTACTCACAAAACACAGGCTGAATCATGAACCTGAGGATACAAATGCACTTTAAGATGTTTTATTAACCAGTGGTTCCCCCCTTTCCTAAGGGGGGAAAACTTTGGAAGTAATGATAGCTTTCGAAATGATGCACTTTAGCTTTTATTTTTAATTTTCTTAATTTAAAAAATAATTAGTTGGAATGAATTGGTTAGAAAAAAAAGGAAAAAATTATACATCTTCATATGCTGAACAAGAAAGAATGAAAGAAAACTCTCTCAACTACAGCAAGTAAAGCTTAGAGATGCAAGAAATAATGTTAGTTTTGGGCTTTATTGCACCTGGTGGGAATTTCAGTGATTCTATATAGCAGCTTACAGGATATTTTATGTATCTCAGCATCCATAGCAGATGCTGAGACAAATTAATAGATTTAGGTTGCAGACCAGAGGTAATTGAGGTATAATTAAAGGCAAAACTATCTTGAAAATGCAACTGGTTGTGTTCTCTGCCATCCACTGCCTGTCTCAGGGCTTTATTTGCTTGTACTTTGGTTTTTCTCTTCTCTACTTTATTTCTTAACTTCTTTTCTTCAAGGTTTATCTTGCATTGTTGGAATAATGTCCTCATTACCTGATTAGCAGCATCACCTTCAAATGTGAATGACTATTTCAGAGGAAGGCAGGGTGTTGGAATCCATAACACTGAGGCTGCAGGATCTTCTGCTGACTTCCCAAATATCTGAGTTTTTTTCTGCTTTGGAGTGCATGAGAATTTTTTTTTCTTGCAATTTTTTTTTTCCACTTAGAGAAATAAATGGTTGTCACTTCTCTAATGATGGTTAAGCAGTAGTTAATGTTTGCTTTGTCCAACACATTGTGGCTGACTGCAGTTCACATCTCTAAAAGCATTTGCATGTTGCTTTATTCTTCAGTCTATAATAGAGAACTTGGAATTGTTCATTTGTAAAAGCTCAGTGTGTTAATAAATGATGGTGTTAACTATCTTTTCAGCATAAACCACAGATAATAGAGTTCTTTCATGTGTGCATTTGAGTGAATATTTGAAATTCTTTTTTCTTTACTAGGAAAATGTTCTCTGTCGGATTTTTATTTTTCTCCACAAACTAGCAGCTCGAAGCTAATTTGAAGCATCAGGAGTCAGATGATAACAAAATAGGGTAAAAGGCAACAAATATAATTGCTTGTCTGCTGTTTATAGATTATCTAAAGAGCAGCCACAAAGTTGACACTCAGTTTCTGAGTGGCAGCTGTGAATTTGACAATTACCTTGTCTGATTCTGAAAACTGAAAGCATCAGCATCTGTTGGCACACTCAGGAAAAGAGTATTGCCTCCTTTATCTGTTTTCCTGGTTAAAGATTATTGTCACCTCTGCTAGGTCTGGGGTTTTTTTTATTTTATTTGATTTTTGTATCTTGCTTTGAAAGCTTTTTTTAAATGATTTTTTCAATATTTTTTTTTTCCTCTCCATTTAGTAGTATTTTTCCCTCCCTCCGTATTTCATGTTGAACATTCAGTCCTGACTCCAGAATAAAACTTGAGCATGTTACAAGTGATTTGAGTAACCTTTGCTTAGATGAGAAAATCTGACTGCTCACTACAGCCACACCCAGAAAACAATGAAGAACTCTGGGGTTTGAAGCTAAAGCACTCAAAAGTGAGTGTGCATCTCTGCTTTTATCTGTGTGTATGCAGAATGGCTGCTACAGGAACATAAATCTGTTTATTTTTGTGTGATCCATCTATGGTTCAATGTGCAGAGTGGAGAACAAATTAGTCTGGCATCTCAGGGAAGCTCTGTGGCTTCTTCTGTGGATGGGATGTCAGAGGGCACTGAAGAAGAAAAGGATGTGTACATTGGCACTGACTAAAAGATTCCATAAGCAAACCAAAGTTTGGCATCCCATAGTAACTGATACTGTAAATAATGTCCATTTAGCATGTGTAAAAATGGCTAGATTGCTAGTGAATGGCAGATTGGGCATTTACAACATGAGGTGGATTTCAGCTGAAGGAAACCATCAGGAATATAGTTGAATATGTTTTGGAAAAGATTAGATCCACAAAGTTAAAATAGCTTTCTAGTGAAAATTCTGATTGGATTTAATGTTGTGCTTTTTTTTCTTCCTTTTTTTTTTTGGTTTTACAGTGTTATGTGGGAACCAATGGGAGATGGTAAAAAGATCATTTCACTGGCTGATAACAACATATTATTGTGGGATTTGCAGGAAAGTTCATCTGAAGCTGTGGTAAGGAATTTTTTTTATCATGATATACTTAAATGTAGTACAAATTTCATCCACTAGCCTACACTTTGCCTATCTTTTAAACTACTCCTTCAGAATTATCTTGTTGCCTTTAATATGTGTGAGGATGATAAATAGTTTATCAGTTCTATTAAATGCAAGTCTTTAAGAGTAATAATTAGTGTGTTGCTAGTGGTTAATATTTTCCTTTTTCTGGAGTTCCCCTTTCTTTCTGGTTTTACAGTGAAGAATCTCAAATAAAATCATGAATTTGATGAATGCTTACAAGGGGAAAAAGTAGTGATGTGTAGTGCCAAAGGTTATTGAATTCAGATAATAGTGTATTGACTCATGTTGGTTATTACTGTGCAGCCCACTATTTAATTTACAACCCTTGTTGTATGTATAAGCATAATATAAATTTATTTACTGTGCACTGCATTGAGTTTAACTATGAGTTTCAGTACTATACTGTCTATACATATTATTTCACTCAGTGTTAAAACCTTATTCCATAAAATGCATAAAAAGGTGTTATTGACACAGTTTTCTGCCTGGCTTTTCTACCTCTTACAGATGAGCAAAAAAAGGCTGCTTATTTACATATATATATGTATAAAATAGCCTGTTTTGTACAGTTTTTGTCTTCAGTGGAACTAACTGATTTTACCATTCCATTTAGAAATGTGACCAGCTTTGTTTCCTTATTTTAGCTCTCTAGTTCTGCAGCCTTGGAAGGGAAAGGACAATTAAAATTTACTTCTGGAAGGTGGAGTCCACACCACAACTGCACACAGATTGCAACAGCCAATGACACCACTGTGAGAGGCTGGGATACTAGGACCATGAGGTAATGAGAACCTGCAGCTTTGCTCTCTTAGTGTGGAGATAATGGTTGGGCTTGCAGAGCTGATATCATTTAGTAAAGGGTTTTCCCTTTCTTTTTCCCCTCTCAGCTTCAATTCTGGCTTGTGTATTGAAATTAAGTGAACTATGGACTAGTCTCGAGGTGATTTGTGCAATAAATAGGCAGTACCTGAGTGAAGCTGTTGTGTAATTTAAGCTGAAAATGCTGTCACAGGCCTGACTGTGCTGTGGACCATCTTCATAGCATAGTTAAAGATAACTTTAATCTCTGAAGGTAATTCACAGGTGAAGCTCACTCTTCACTTAGCTGATTTTAACAAATAGCACACTAGTATATTCAAGGTTGTGGCATGCTAGTTATATGAAACTGAATCTATCAAAATCATAACCAAATCAGTTAAAGCTTCAAAATAGAGCTAATAAGGTGTTTTCCCCCCTGCTCAGTTGTGGTTTTGATAACCAGGGGAGTGATGTTGTGCACATCTGTTGCCATGACTACTAAAGCCTGTACAAGCTTTTTTAAGATAGTGCTTTATCCCCATAGCACACAGGAATTTATCACTAAACAGAGAAGACTGATGGCTTGTAGGAACTTTTGTTGCCTTAAACAGGGATGACTTTAAATTTAGTTCTGTGGTTTCTGCCAGCTCTGGGGTGTAGCAATAAATCCCTGTGTTTGCCAGCTTTGTGTGTTTTTGCCAAAAAATGTTTTCTTAAATTAAGAAAACCTGAAAATACAGACACAGTAATTAAAAGTCATTTCTATGCTTGCAATCAGGTTTGAAAGTCCTGTTCTTTTGCCTTTGTGAAGCAGGGAGCCAAACGGAAGGAACCTGGTGGTTTGTATAAAGATGTCAGGTTGTTAATATCACCACAGATGTTTTCTGAAGTGATCCAGGTTGGATGAGTTTGGGCATGGCTGAATAGTTTCAGGGTCACAGGTAGATTAATGATAAATGCCAGAGCTCAAAAAGGCAGGTTGAAGACAGAGCAGTGGTAAAGAACTGTTGCTCCTCTCTGTATCTCTTGAGACTCTGCTTTTCATCCAGGAAGAGCTAGATGTCATCAATGCACAATTAGCATAAATACTTCAGCCTGGAGAAACTCCTGTGAAAAAATGATTGTGTTTTAACAGCAGAAATTTCCTAACAGCTGTGAGAAAGCTGTGCTGGAATCATCTGGAACTACTGCTTCCTTTCAGCTCCAGATGATCCTAATGCAAACAAGGAAAAGAGCAAAGCTTCAAAGCAAGCTGAGAAATCTCTCCAAGTCACTGCTGTTAACAGCTGGGATTTCCCTCAACTATGCCCTAGCAATGGGAGCTGTAGGGCTGGGGATGCTAAGGGGATTATGCAGGTTTCCAGGGAAACAGATTCCTGTCAGTGGAGTGCAGTTAGCTCTTTATAGAGCATTTAATTTTTTTTTGTGATGTGTTTTACAGGCAGATCTATTGCATAGAAAATGCCCATGGACAGCTGGTACGAGACCTTGACTTCAATCCCAATAAACAGTACTACCTGGCTAGCTGTGGAGATGACTGCAAGGTGAAATTCTGGGACACAAGAAATGTCACTGAACCAGTGAAGACACTGGAGGAGCATTCCCACTGGTAGAACAAATCATCTCTGTGCTGTTTTTTGTGGGTGGATGGCTTATGGAATTTATTTAGCTAATTATTTTACTGCTTAGGAACAATGCAAACCAGCTATGCTTGTGGTATTGTGAATGATCATCTTTTCTGCACAGAGGAAAGGTTTCAACATGTGAATGTTCCTCGTGTGATTGTGAATTAAGAGTTAAATTAACAGTTATTTTATTATTTATNATAAATATACATTAAACATATATAAATATATATATAAGTATAAAATAATGTTAGTCTAACTGGCAAGAAACTGTCTTTTACCTTTGTTGGGAGAAAGGGTGCAGCTCTGAGAAGCACAGCACAGGACTTGGCTAGTAGGGACCATCTGGGACACAGGTGTGCCCTCCCAAATGGAGCTTCTGCTGCCCCTGATGTGTAGAAAAAGCAGCTGCCATCTCTCCTCCTGTGTCCAATGGTTGAAAAGTTCTATAATTTGACCCTACTTTTTTTCTTGCTCTTCACAGCCCTTAAGCCAGAATGTGCAAGTGAGTCATTTTATTCTCAGAGATAATATTTAGAACCTCAAGCTGCCACTCTGGCCTGTGGCTGCAGCAAGGAGAGAATCTTGTCTGATGTGTGCACACTTCAGTGTTTAAGAGAAAAGTGGTTCATATTTTATAAAATTGGGGCTGAAGTAATTCTTGCAAAAGAAATTTGAACCCTGGAGCTACTTTGAGGGGAATGAAGATGTGAATTAACAGAAGCAGCATTTGGACTTTCAGAAGATTAAAAGAAAAAGAATAAAACAAGAACCATAAAATGTTTGGTATTAACTTGATATGGAAAATGTAAAAATAGCAGAGAAATATAATCCTGNATAAAAATGCCACCAAAGAGATAATTTAGACTTCTTGATAGCTGGAACAGGGGCTTTGACTTACTAAAGAGTCAATTGGGCATGTATCCTCAAGGAATGGTACCACTACATGCTATGTTTTGTTCTTTGGATTTGTCTTTTTGAAACTTATTTGGTGAGTTTTCAAGACACCTCATAGAAAACAGATGACATGGAAGCTTAAAAGCCAAATGAAGATGGCAATAAA
>VYZU01087084.1:1797-15568 GCA_013401355.1 Ceyx cyanopectus | reverse complement strand
AGAACAAACACAGGTGGAAAGGGCCAAGGAAAGCCTAGAATTATTAGGGTTGAAATATCAATGCTGAAAGAAAAGACCCTGAGCTGGCAGGAGCAGCTCCTGGTGGTGAGGATTTTAGGAAGTGGGGCACCAAAGCAAATTGACAGTGTGGAGTAGGATCAGATCATAGTACTTTTGGAAAACTGTAGAAAATGTCTCTAATTTTCAGAAGGAAATTTAATGAAGTGACAGAAAGTACTTTGTGAGGATGAAAACAGAGAAATACATGCAGTTTATTTTCTTATTCAGCAAGAAAAATAGTCAGGGACATGTTTTTATATACACTCCTGAATGTCAAGCCGTTGCAAAAGTGAAAAAATACCCCTAATTATTGCATATGTTAGTATCAGTACTTTTTTTTTAATGGTACAAGATATAATTGTTCTCTTTCCTTGGCAATGCATTATCTGCATTGCATATGCATAAAGAATATGACTTTAGAAAAGGTATGGAGAGAAGTTAATTTTTTTAAGTAAAGAGACTCCAAAATTAGAGATTGTGTGTGGAAGTATGAAAATAATTATGTCAAATGAAATAAATCTTCAATGAGAGATACAATGTTGTATCTGCAGTACTATAGCTGTTGAAGTAAAAAGGATTTGAGCAGATATTACTGAAATATTTGAATGAGACAGACTATATTGATAGAATGGTGTCTATAATACTGCATGATCTCCTTGAGCCTATTCTTTTAAGGACTTGTTTTAGACAAGCTTCTTCTAAGGACTGTCCAGATACAGATGGTATCATATGTTCTTTTATAGAAAATTATCAAGTGTATCAATAGCTTTCTTGCAACTCCAGCTGTGATGATCATCATGTCTATGTTTACATTTCCTAGTCAGCTACTGATCCTGCTTGGAAAAGGTGCTATAATTTCTGAGGTGTATATACCCCACTTCACCTCATAATACCCAGTAAGATTGTGTAGATGTGTTAATATCTGAAACAGGAGTTTTATCTTTAAAAACTTCTTTTTCCAGTTGGAAAGAATTCCTATTTTAGGGTCCTATTTATTTGCTTCCTTGAAGTAAGTAAGTATTCCTTGGGGAATACTTACTAAGATACATAAAGGCACTGATTTTTCAAATATGATAAATATTTCCATTTTAATTTAAGAAACCCTGTAAACATCTATTTAAAAATGAGAAATCTTGGTATTTTTATGGACCTTTATGAGACTGTTAACTTGTGGATAAAATACCCCTCTAATGGTGCAATATGAGCTATAGCAATGTGCCAATCTAAACAAGATATACATCTAGAACAGACAGAAAAGAAAATATTAATTCTCAGGTTTTCTTTCATGCTGAACTTACAGTATTATTCACTTGAGGAAGCAATAAATTGCCAGGATCCAAATAGTATACTATTAGGAAACAAAAGATTCCTTCCTCTTGGATATTTGTTGCCATAATTGCAGGATGACAGCCTGTTGCACTGACACAACGTGCAGCTGGTCTGCCTGTCAGCTGACAAGTGCTAATGGATAACAGGGAAAACACTGCTCCAAAGTGGCCAAAAAGGACCCTCTTGGAGAGAAAATTTCAAATAGGTACAGTGTATATGTTCCAGTAGAACTGCTGCCCCACTGCAGAACACCTGAGATCTGTGCACTCCTGGACTAGAGGCACATCTGTATCTCCTGGGCTAACTGTGCCAGTTACACCATTTTCTGAAAGCTTTCTGCATTAAAGGAAGAAGTTTCTTCTCAAAGAGTTTGAGGAAATATCTCAATGGATGAATTCTCCATTAATTTAACAGCGAATCTGATCTCCAGGAAGAGACCCTACAAAGAAGTCTTTTCTTTCTGCTATTTCTACATGCATTAGCAGAAATAGTCCTTTCTTTCTGCTATTTCTACATGCATCCATGGGCATCTGGAGGCACTTCTCAGGGAGCAGGAGGCACACTGAGGGACCCAAAGGACTAATGTGGAAGGAAGGCAACATACTCCTGTGTTGCTCAGCAAAGCAGTGATGGAGTGAGATTGGCACTGCATCTTGAGCTGGGATACATTTTCTCAGGCCACAGCCCTGACTGTGATGGGATGTTAAGCACAGTGGCTGGCTGGTGGCACATCCCTGGCATTGTCTCCTGCTGGAGCTGTTCTGCTTTTCACAGCTATTTGCCCTTCAGGAGGAGCAGGGACATGTGTCCTTCCCTCAGCATCTCAGTTAGATGTAGAGAGCAATTAAGGCAGTGTTTAGGCTGACCACCAAGGAAATCTGTCTGCTAACATTTCCCAGTAGGCTGTGGTGGAGTCTCTGAAGTGTCAGGATCATTCTTGGAAAAGAATTTCCTGTGAAAATGCTACAAGAAAAAATAGCCTGCATTGGCATAAATATGTACTGCATATTAGCTTGGTTTACCTTGGCACCTAAGAGACACTCTGCAGATTGATCACAATTTCTACCTCCTCATACGTGTGAGTCCATAGGAAAATGTGGCTGAATTACAAAGAGGATATGTATTTGTAGCCCTTGGTCAAAGATAATACCAAAATGACTTGACCTGCTCACTTAGGTGTTTGTGTTTTCTGAGTTAGTAGAACTCATCCTCAGTAGAGGGTGACAGTAATATGTCACCCACCATGTTTTATGGATAAACTCATCATTTAAAAATCCTCCACGAGCTATTTAATAACCAGCCACTGACATTATGTCCTGTTCAGGGCTTCCATAAATCCAAATGAGTGGGATTCAGGAGAGTTTTAGAGGTGCTGCTCTTTGTTTTGCTCCTTCCTGAGCATCCCTAGCAAAGACAGGAGTTTGAGGTACAACAGGTTGTGCTACAGTTGTGGTCAGGGGTTAATACCAATGCTGCTTCCTTCCTTTCTTTCCCTTCCCCTTCTTTCCTTCTCTTCTGGACACTTGCTGTTGTTCTGCCCGGTGGTCTCCTTACCCACCCCACTCACCTCCTTTGTCATGGGAGGCCCTCAGCTGCTTTGGTGGGTGTTAGAAAGGGCATCTTGAATGTCATCTTCTTGCCCAGAATCTGCTGCCCAGCTCTCTTCTGCTGATGTTAGCTGTGGAGACAGGAGGATTGTGAAGAAAGAAAGCTGCCCAACGTCTAATGCCAGATTGTGGGTTTCATTTGCCTCTCATGTTCAGTTCTAGCTCATTATGAGGACTTCAGAAAACACATCTCTGTGGGAAGCTACTTAGCAAGAAATTTGTCACCAGACACATTCACTTTCCTTGGCGTTTAGTGAAGGTAAATCCCAACCACATCAAGACCTGCAGAAATCAGTTTCTGAATGAAGCAGAGGGCACAGGGTAGTGAGGCAGTTATAGCCCCTTCATGGCCAGCCTGTGGCATCTTCTCTTCTCACAGGTAGACCCAGAATTTTTTGCTTCCATTTGCCATAGTAAAGAATGGGAGGCCCACACTGCTTTTCAGCCTGCAGGTTATGAGTCTCTTTAGTTACAATCCTCAGCAGTTCTTCCTGGAAATAATGTATTGCTTCTAGCAGTTCTCTCAGCCCATTCCTTCAAACACATTTACTAAGTATGTTTGTTTAATGGCACAGTTCCTGACCAGATGACACATAAGAAATATGAACTGAATCTAAGATTGAAAACATGCATCTTAGCAGACCTACACTGAATAGATAAATAACATTTTTATATGGAAAATGTGTTCTTACCACCTCCAGGGCTCAGTGTTCAGCCACATCCTAGCAGAAGTGTAGGGATGAGTAGTTTTGCTGCAGAGCAGTGTTCTGACATTCCTGCTTGTCCTATCCTAACGTCCTTGTCAGCTCTCATTTTACACAGAGGGCAGTTGAAATGCTACTACAGCAGAGGCTGGGCATCCTCTGTCCATCACAGGTTCCAGAGAAGACTGCTCTCTACAGGCAGGTCCTACCAGAATGACAGCATGGCCAACTTGCAAGTTGAAAATCCTGTAGAGAGAAATTTCAGTTCATTTTTTTGGGGAGGGAGGGGGAAATCATAAGCAAGACAGACTCCATCCTGTATCATTGTTCTTTCTAGAAGAGGCAAAAGTGCCTATTAATCACTATTCCATGTGATTTTTGTAGCTCCCAGGAAGAAGTCTGTTACAATCCTGGCCTCTGCTGATTTGTGGTGATGTTGTTTGGGGTTTTTTGTTACCTGGAAAGTGCTGTATGTTAATACCCACATTCCAGAATAGAAGCAATTTTGTTTATTCTCTGCATGTGAGTTTATCCCATCTGTATGAGTTAAAGATTGTCTATCAAGAAAAATGACTAGACCAGGAAGTGGTCTTTTAGTATCTAGGTCTCACATTGACATACATCTTTTTAAGGCAGAATTAGGCACTAAAAATATTTTTTTTTTCCTAGAATATAATGACACTGTTACTGAATTTCCCAGTGGCAGTGAAATTGGCTAATCCATGCTGAAACAACATCCTTTATGAAAGACTCCTGCAAATACTGATACTGAAGAGGAGCAATTAGGCAATGTCTGCCCTTCCCTATTCTGGGCATGGAATCATAGAATGATAGGGGTTGGAAGGGACCTCTAGAGATCATTGAGTCCAACCCCCCTGCCAAAAGCAGGATCACCCAGACCATGTCACACAGGAATGCATCCAGAAGTCAACATGATGCCAAACAGACATGATGGAAATTAAAGAGCTGAAGGTGGTGTCTCAGCATCCTAAAGAGAAAGAGTTTGAAAAAATAAAAGCAGGAAAAGAAATCAGAACACTTGCTCCTCAAGATGAATAATTTATTACCTGCTGTCAGTACTCTCAGAATTGAGAAGCTGTTGGGAAATCTCTGCAGAAACACCAAGGGGCCTCAGCAATCAACCAAGGCAAGTAATCTTACTTCAAAATCAGTTTTCTGTCTGCAGTACAAGTGTCTGCACCATTCTCTAGTCTCCAGCCTGGGTTTCATTTCACTTGTTTGCTCAGTCTATGCAGATGGATGAATTTGGACTGAACTAGACCTTCTCCTGCACATCAGTCCACCTAAAAACCTCAAGCACTGGTAAATGCATCCAGTTGTTCAGTTATCCAGTGATGTCTGCAGAACAGACACTTGGTTCACATAACTCAGGTTGAACAGATCTACCTGTGGCTTCTGTTGAACACAATCTGATGTATCTCACCACTTAGGTCTCTCACTCTGATGAGAGCTGATGGTTCATCTCACATTGTAGACAAGATGGAAAAAGTTACAGATTTTGAAAATTAGCTTCTCAGATCAAATTCTCAGGATGATGAAAGGATTCTTCATTATGCTGCTGGAGGTATAATTTAGAAGAAAATTTTGTTAAAGATGACCAAAGATCTCATAGACTACTGGAGAACTGTAAATGGCCTAACCCAGACATAACAGAGCAACCTGAAGGATAAAACCCCAAACATACTTTCAGAAATGCATTCCAGCAAAGCACCTTTTCCACTGTATTTTCCCAACCTGTCTCTGTGTACCATGTGTGTTTGTAGACCACCAGTGATACACCTAGGAGACATAATTCAAAAGGTGGTCAGTGCTCCTTCCTGCATCGTGGCCAAGCTTCAAGGTAGGTCTGTGGACCCAGAACATGTTTTTATCTACTGGTAAAGGACCAAGATCTCAGAGACAAGGAAAGGATGCTGAGTATGAACATCCCTCCCATGCTGAGGTGAGTAAAGAACACAGAGCTCTTACTTCAGAGTCAAATGGGTGTGCACTGCTGGAGATGCAATTCAGCTGGGCTCATGATCTTGTGACAGGCTGGGGGGAAGAAGCCCTAATTCTGTCATGAGAGGGTGCAGACTGTCTAAGAAGGATAGAAAGGGAATATGAGGAAGATTTATGCTTTATATTAAAGCACTCCTTAGCTGTGCAGAGTTGCAGTGTGAAGCTGGAGACATCCCACCAGAAGCAAAAGGAAAATGAGGGATGTTGTGACGGGGTCTGCTATAGGCCACACAACCAAGACAAAATAGTGAAGATTTCTACAACTACTAGAAATAGATAATTTATGCAACTAGTAGAAAGGCAGAAGTCTCCTCTGCCTTAAGGAGGATTTCAGCCATGTGGACATCTGCTGGGAGGGCAACACCACTAGGTGAGCATTGCCAGAAGCTCTTACACTGTGCTAATGACAAAATCTTAATGTAAATGCTGGATAACCTATATTGAGTATTGGAATCAGGGATGAACTAGCAATAAATATGGTGGTGCTCAGGCTGCAGCTACCACATTATAACTGAGAGAAGAGTTTAGTGGAAAGCTGGGGAGGTAAGCAACAGAATTAGCACTCGAGACTTCATAAGACAGGAATTCACTGTATTCAGGGAACTGCGAGTTTGAACGCACTTGGCAGCAGCTGTGAAAGCGAAGACTGCTCAGGAGAGATGGTTGGGGTTTAAGGGAAAGCTCGTCAGACCTTAGGAACAAGCTTCCATATTCTGCAGGAAGACTGGGAATGTCATCTTACCTAAACAGCAAACTAAAATACAAAAGCATCTAAGTGGTTAAAGCGAAGATGGGCAATGTAGCAGGAACAGGTAACATTGCTTAGGCATTTAGGGACATGAAACATGTTCTGCATGCATGATGCAGAAGGGAGCTCAAAGAAAAGATATTGCTGAATGTGGAAGACCATCTAGTGAGTGATGATACTGAAAGCACTCAAGTATGTCGGCCCTCTTTTGCATCAGTGTCCCTAGGCAAAGCTTGTCTCCAGACATCTGTATCTTCCAATGGAATCTGAGAAGGAATTACCAACAATGGGCAAATCCTAATCTAGTGTAGCTGGAATTGCTAAGAGAAGCTGGAAGTGATCATATCTGTGGGGCTGGGTATGACTCATCAAAAGATGCTGAAGGAGTTTGCCCAGGTAATGACAAGGTCTATGTTTATTATTGCTGAAAAATTTTATACACTGGGAAGGTCTCATATGACTAGAAAAAGGCTAATGTTAGAGGTCAGGAAGAAGGATCAGTGGAACTGTAAGCTACTCAGTTTCACTTTAGCTATTTGAAATACTACAGAATAGATCCACTTGGTATTTACTGTGAAGGATTTGAAGGACAAGAAGATAGCCAAGAGCAGGCAACATGTATCCCCATGTACCAGGGAAGGTTATCAGGCTTGACCAACCTGACTGGCTTCTAAGATGAAGTAGCTGTTACCTTTTATCAGTTCTTTTCTGGTGGTTAGCATGACTTGAATTCCCTGAACAGCATGAGCATGGAGAAATGTTAACAGAAGACTTCTGTGCTGGACATGGCAAGAGCTGAAAGGAATTGAGCTTCACAATTTCCACCTCTTTTGAATGTAATCAGTTTGGTATGAGTCTACTGGTCAATTAAAAAGGAAGACAAGGCCATTGTCAGCATGTGTTCCCAATACCTGGATGCCTCTCTTCAAGGTTCTGTGAGTGGCAGCTGAATATACAGGGAAATTTGGTAAGCCTCTCTTCCTATGTGAAGAATTATTTTATGAAGGTTACATGATTAATTCACATACTAAGTGAATTTTACTTATTACACATTTTACACATTACTGTATTGCACTAGACAGAAATTCAAAATTACCACACTATTCCTCTGGTAATGGGCAGCTCTTCTTCCTAATTTATGTAAAAATATTAGATTTCTGAGATACTTAACTGACCCTGTAACTCAGGTAATGAGCTCAGAGGTGAGATATGGGTTTGTTTTTCAGTCTGGGGACCCAGAAATGGGTGATACTGTGCCAGAGCACTCTTGGAAAGGAGCTCCTACAGCACAGGATATCATCTGATGCTGTATGTTACACTGGACCCCAGACATTGTTTTCTAACCTCTTCCCTGTGTTATTCACTGAGATATTTTAATGATTGCAATGCAGATGACCAGAAGAAGAATTTGTTTAGATTGGGAGGATCCAAAGAAGTTTAAATTATCATCCCCTTTTCTAAAACTAGATTGGTTAGCAAATCTCTCTCATACTATTGGCTGATCAGCTCCTATTCCCTTACACAAGCCTGATTCCTACCTCTAATTCTCTGGTACAGGCAGTACTGTTGGATTGTTCTGGGACTGTGAATGTGTAAATAAGTACATTTTGATGTCAAGGCACTGCTAGATTGAGGATTTATCAGAATTAATAGTACCCAGAACTATATGCTGATGTGGTAAGAGTGGTTTTGTGTACAAACATGGAAGGGTAGTGCTTGTTGTTATGGGGAACTGTAGGTAGGGAGGGACTATGGGAGCATCTGGAACTTCAGACTTGACAGAGAGAAGCGATTATTTAGGCAGATGAAATAGAAGCAATTATATGTCAAATTCAAGTGCACAGTGTAAGAGAGTGGACAGTGAGAAAGCAGAGTTTCTTAGGAATCACTTGTTAAATGAAATGCACAAAAACATGTATTATCTAAGCATGCACAAGTATGTATTTTAATTTGATATCTCAGAAGTCAGCTCTGGAATTGATTCACGAGCTCCATTTCAAAGAGTCTCCTGTTACTTGGATTCAGGCTTCCATTTCACTATATTTCTAACCCTCTCAAATATTGAGGCTGCCCTATAACAAAACCTTAGCTGTAATATATTTTGACCTTCTGCTTTTTAGAAAATACCACTGAGAAATGTCTCTGAACAACACTTATTTTCTGGCTTTTCTCATGCTTTTCCAGTCAGGCTATGTGTTCCTCCACCACCATGGACGTCATCATCACATGACATGACTGAAAAGTTATCATCTAAACATACCTAGGGAATCACCAGGGTCAAGCAGCAAATCACTGGGAAAGCCATCAAGAGGAACCATAAGTCCCTGCATCCAAGTTCTCCAAGTGCCTCGAGTAGTCTAGATTCTCTCCTTAACACTCCTGAGAAATTATTTATAGATGTATTCACACAGTCAGTAAGATATAAAAATGTTCTAATTATATCATTCAAATCAAATTACAATTATGCCCTTAGTTTGCCAGACAATGCTTTGCCAAAGAAGGTTTGCCAGAAATGTTTTGACCGAAGAAAGGGGGAGCATCTGCAGCATCTGCAGACGAGACACTATAAAATCTTCCAGGGACAAGTCTGACCTGTCTCTGTGGAAGCCTTCAAGGTAAGTGCATGCATTTTGTGATCTTGAAGGAAGAGGATAATGTCCTTGCAATATCCCATTCCGTTTCTTCTGCCTCTGGTAACCATCTCCATGGCAGAGTGCCCACATGAACAAAAATTTTCAATATCATTTCAATGCACATCTATAACTTCAATTTATAATCTGTCTCTGGAAATCCATATAGCAAAAAGAAACTATTACCTTTCCTATTGTACAGGTTGGCCAGTGTACAGGAGACAAGCCTTTCTTCAAAGGTAACACCACGAATAGTGCACTCTGAGACTACAGTCTCAGACAGGACTTTTATACATTTGCATGAGCTTTCTTCATAAATCTTGTTATATTTATATTGATTTTTGCTTAAGCAGCACTGTGAAAATTGGTAAGATCAAAAAAGTGAAGTAATTCTTAATTTTTAGCACACGAGATAGTAATTTTAACAAGAAGGTACTCAAGAATCATCACTCATAGTTAATGACTGGAATAAAGACTGTTTTCTCTGACTGTAGGTTCTTTTATGTGAAGACCTGAAACTGGTTCAGAATTCATCAAGGTGAGTTACCAAACTATAATCAATATTCAGAAGATCTTCTATTTACTGTTACGAGGCCTATGGTTTTTAGAACACTACTTTTAAGTTCAAATTAAAGAGCATTTCACTAGTTACTTCTGTTAGGTTTTTTTAGGAGACTAGCTAGAAAAACCTGAAGAGCAAGGAGTTTTCTCACTGATTATATTCTTCTTCTCAATTACCCACCATCTTTTTTTTTTTTCCCCACCAGACACAGCTGCTGACTTGCTTTCAGTGAAGTGCAGCCATGTCCTCTGCAGATGCTGAGATGGCTGCTTTTGGGGAGGCAGCTCCTTACCTCCGAAAGTCAGAGAAGGAGAGAATCGAGGCCCAGAACAAGCCTTTTGATGCCAAGACATCTGTCTTTGTGGCCCATCCTAAAGAGTCTTTTGTGAAAGGGACAATCCAGAGCAGGGAATCGGGGAAGGTCACTGTCAAGACGGAAGGTGGAGAGGTGAGCAAAAGTCAAGCTTCAGATCAGCTTTTGATTCCCACTCGGAGCTTGTAGCTGACACACATGGATTATTTGTTTCCTTGGCAGACCCTCACCGTGAAGGATGATCAAATCTTCTCCATGAACCCTCCCAAGTATGATAAAATCGAGGACATGGCCATGATGACCCACCTGCATGAACCCGCTGTGCTGTACAACCTCAAAGAGCGTTATGCAGCCTGGATGATCTACGTAAGTAGCAGCAGCAGCTTCCCTTGGGGGGCTGGCAGGAGCTGCTGTGCCAGGCTCAGTGGAAGCCAAGGTGCTGTCTCCCTTCCTCACAGACCTACTCGGGTCTCTTCTGCGTCACTGTCAACCCCTACAAGTGGCTGCCAGTGTACAACCCAGAGGTGGTGTTGGCCTACCGAGGCAAGAAGCGCCAGGAGGCCCCTCCACACATCTTCTCCATCTCTGACAATGCCTATCAGTTCATGCTGACTGGTGAGTGCCTTGGCTTTCCTTAAACTGCTCTTGCAATGAGCTATACATAGAAGGAAATCTAGGATATTATTTAGATTATTTTTTTATCTTACATATATGCATAGATTTATGTAGCTCAATAACTCATCTTGGCCAGAGAGTAGAGTCGATTCAAATTTGCAAGCACCAGTGCTAACAGGAAAAACAGCATCTCTGCACTGAACAAGTACATAAGCTTCATTTGACTATTGTGCAAATGGAATTCATGATGGAAAAAAAGATGACTGAGTGGTCTAAACTACATACATCCTTTATTGAACTGTGTAACTCTATACTCAACAGATGAGTATATGCCACTGTAAGTGAATTACATCTTATAGTGAAAAGTAAACCTCAGAATATCCTGTGAAGGAAAGAATAAAACTATTAGCATTCAAAATGAACAACTTCAAAAGTGTTCTTTCTACTTTCTCCTCTTCCTTCCACCTTTTATTTTCTCTTCCCTATGTATGCATATAAAGATGTGCAGGATTTTAGATCTGCTTTGTTGCAAACTGGAAAATAGATTCAGAATAGAAAAATGAAAAAATAACCTTGTCTATGTATGATAACAGAAATACTTAATTCCTTAAAAAGAAATAAAAAGTAGTGAAAGAGGGTTGCAGATATTTCTGATATTCATGATACCTCCAAATTTCCATAAGATTACTCAAAATATTTTAGGTTAGAAAAATGTACATGCTGTCAAAGGCCAAGCTCAATACTGAGCTACTCTGAAGTGATATCGTTTTTGATCCAGTTGGTAATACCTGAAGTACTTCTGGGGACATCAAAAGCAACTATTAAATTTCCAGGGCTTTCACTGTCTTCTCTCCCTGCATCCTGTGGAAGATTCAGTGCATAATTTTCTCATAGCTTTTGAATTCTTTCTTCTCCATGAACACTAGGAAAAATTTCTTACATCTGTGTTTTCCCAGAAATAGAAGTCTCATGAATATTTTTACCCAGGATACTCATGATACATATTAATAAGCTCTTTTTTTTTTTTTTTTTCCTCCCACAGATCGTGAGAACCAGTCGATCCTGATCACGTATGTACCCTGCTCATGTCCCTGGGGGGCTCCTGGTGCCAGGGAACCTCCTGCCTGACCACACGCTCTCTGCTTCTCTCTTTGGCTTGACAGTGGAGAATCCGGTGCAGGGAAGACTGTGAACACCAAGCGTGTCATCCAGTACTTTGCAACCATTGCAGCCAGTGGGGAAAAGAAGAAGGAAGACCAGCCAGCAGGCAAAATGCAGGTGAGGTCCTTGGGGCAGGAACCTGCACCTCTCTGATTTATTTATGAGCTGTATCATGACAGAAAGATTTCTGTTTCAGGGGACGCTTGAGGATCAAATCATCAGTGCCAACCCGCTGCTGGAGGCCTTTGGAAATGCCAAGACCGTGAGGAACGACAACTCCTCACGCTTTGTAAGTTGTTGCTTAGACAAAAAGCCCTCCTCATTAGAACACTAGCGATGGGCTAGTGGTTTTCTCACATAAGGAGGTGGTTGGGAAATACCTCTAGGCTGAAATGCAGCTTCTTCTTAACAGGGCAAATTCATCAGAATCCACTTTGGTGCCACAGGCAAACTGGCTTCTGCTGACATTGAAACCTGTAAGATGCTCTCCTGTCCTGATCACATTCCTTCTACACCCTCCATATTACTTTTGCTAACTCTGTCCTACAACCCTTGCCAGATCTGCTGGAAAAGTCCAGAGTCACTTTCCAGCTGAAGGCAGAAAGAAGCTACCACATATTTTATCAGATCATGTCCAACAAGAAGCCAGAGCTGATTGGTAGGAAGATTGCTAAGTTTTTTGAAGGAAGACCACTGAGGAATAGCTCACTGTGTCATCTGACATCTAAAGCAATATTATTATTTCCCTTCAGACATGCTCCTCATTACCACCAATCCATATGACTTCCTATTTGTGAGTCAAGGTGAAATTACTGTTCCAAGCATTGATGACCAGGAGGAGCTGATGGCTACAGATGTAAGTAACTTGCCAAACAGGTAATCTAGTGGATAGGATCTTTGGTACATATACATTTACTTTACTGTTTCTTTTGCCAGAGTGCCATTGACATCCTGGGCTTCAGTGCTGATGAAAAGGTTGCCATCTACAAACTGACAGGGGCTGTCATGCACTATGGGAACTTGAAGTTCAAGCAGAAACAACGAGAAGAGCAGGCAGAGCCAGATGGCACAGAAGGTATCATCAAATTCAGCAAACTTTCCAAAAGAGATTGTCTTTGTCACCAAATGAGGGACTTGGGCAGATTTCAGGATATAAATACATAAACTAAAAAAAAATAATTATTCAACATCTAGATGACAGGAGAGGCATGTATCTCATAATAAGATATATAATAATGATACCTGTATTTTTACCCTGTGACTCCTTAATAAAGTAAGATGCACAGATGTACACTGCCAGAAAGTAGGAGGCATGGAAGTTTATTCCTGTAGCATTATTAGCCATACTTTGGTTGCAATAGCTGTTGCAATCACTGTTGTAGTGTGTAGTGGTGAAGCAGTTCAGTCCTAACAGGATGGGAGACTGTGCTCCTATTCATCCTCACCTATTGTAGGGAACTCTGAGATGTGTATTTGATTAGTCTTTGTCACAGTGAGAATTATGATCCATGTCTCCAGCTCTCTCAGTGATGAATCCATGAGTAGAAAGAGAGTGTGAACTCATGCCTGAGAAATGAAAACAATGAGTGTCCTTGAAGAACACTGGGGAAGCTGAAGCTCAGGAAGTGTTGTAGACTTTGAATCCTGAAGACAACAGAGAAATTAGCTTTTTAGCTTTCACTAATATTTCTGCTCAACTCTATAGCAGTGAAAATCGTTGTTACATTTGAGACAGCCCCTAAAGGAGCAAGTTTTAGGAGCTGTCCAGTACTTATTTCTCTCTCTCAATTCTGGTGTGTAGTGGCTGACAAGGCTGCCTACCTGATGGGCCTGAACTCAGCTGAATTGCTCAAGGCCCTGTGTTATCCCCGAGTCAAGGTTGGCAATGAATACGTGACCAAAGGTCAAAATGTCTCACAGGTAAATTCTGCAGATTGAACATACTTGGCTTGAAAGAGTACTGGGGCATTCTTCTTTGTTCCTGGGAAGTAACCCAGGTCCTTTCTTCTCTGCTTTAGGT